>CAUYPK010007320.1:0-14188 GCA_963574355.1 Loris lydekkerianus | reverse complement strand
TACCTAGATACAGCCAATGTGGTACCATGCCACTGGCCCGACCCTGTCACTCACCTCTTCCCCCGCCTTCTTTCCCTGCCCCTTCTCCACAATAAAAAAATAAATAAATTCAAAAAAAAAAAAAAAAAAAAAAAAAAAGAGAAAAACAAACAACTTCCTTGTTTATGCTAGTCTGGTCAAGTTCCTTGCAGCTGAATGCACTCCTGAGTGATGTAACCATATGCTCAGTTACCATTGAGTTAAGCAAGGGCATTACTTTTTGAAGGCCATAAAAACAAAAAACAAACAAACAAAGAAAAAAAAAAAAAAAACGTTGCCAGGAAGAAGAGTGAGGACCCTGGAGACACGACTGATGTCTTTTGCAGCCCTTTCCAAATACCAAATTAGCTGAGCTTATGAGATCATATCAACTAGTCATCACCTTGACTGGAACACAGGAGAGATAGATAATTTATATGGGTTAGAACTGAGAGCTAGGTTGTGCAGAGGTGTGTCAGGGGTATGTCATTATTAGATGTGAGTGGGAAGGTATCTCAAACTATGGTTTTAAAACAGCTTACTTTAAAAAAATAGGGATTAAAAATGGATTGTCTGAACCTATAGTCTAGTAGGTGTCTGGTTTAAACAAAAAGCAATTAATACTCAGGCATGAGCACCACTCTGTTTGTGAATTAATACTGGTATCCTCTTTGTTTTCTTATATACTTCTCCTTTATTTTTTCTCTATTCACTCATTCATTCAACAAACATTGTTATGCATAAGACGAAGGTCACGAAAATGAATAAGACAAAGTTTTTTCCCTTCAAGGTGTAAACAGTGAGTGGACAGACAGAATTGTGAGCAGATAAATAACCACATCTCGAAGTGCTATAGAAAGGCAGGAAGACACATCCCTGACTTTGCCTGGAGGAATTAGAAACGGCTTGTAGTACAGCAGACAGGGGAGTCCAACTTCGATGTTTAGATGGGACTTTCCCAACTAGAGAAGATGGGAGGTGGTTTCTATCTCCTGCCTCCCTTTTTTGGAGATATGCGTATTAAAGGGGATTTGGCCCATTCTGTTTCCCTCAGGCTGAGATAGATCTGGGGATGAGGAGTTAATGAGAAAGGAAGTGACTTCTAGGCAGAGGGAGCAGCTTCTGCAGAAGCTTGTGGAAGATGCAGTTGACAGGTGAGACGAATGAACTCGGATTGCAAAGTGGGGCAGCGTGATGAGGAGCTGGGGAAACCTGTAGAGTGCCAGGACGATACAGGGATAGATCGTGTTAAAGAATTAATTGTTGGGTTTTTGTGTGTGTGTGCAGTTTTGTTTTGTTTTTCTTTAAAAAAAATGAGAAGTCATGGAAATGTTTTGTACAGGTGGCTGAATGTATAATTCTAGCCCCTAGCAATCTGAAACTCTCAAACTAAAAAGCTTCAGTTTCTCCCGACAGCCTGGAACTCTGAGTCCTCCTTCAAAAGCTCAGCTGTAGGCTCATCGGTGGGACCAGTCTTAGGTATCAGAATATCTTCCCAGCTCTTGTAGTCCTATAATTCTTCTTCTCCATAGGAGCGGACACGTGGCAAACTTTAATAACTATCAGCTGTAATCAAGGAACAGGCATCCCCATTTAGACTGTCATAGGGAGCCCTTTCCACTCAGAGGTGCCCTGTCAGTCTCTGGATGGCATCCTGTGAAACCAAGTATTAGACAAAGCACCAGGAAAATATGCAAACCGTAGCAGGAGCTGATGCTACCTACACATGGTACAACCTCCAAAAGGCAGAAGCTGGAGCCTAGAATTTTATTCATACCCACCTGAATATGTTATTTACCATAATTCACAGGTCAGGCTGTGACCTAAATTTCCACACATGTTGCCTGTACCATGAGCCATTAGCTTGGAGCAAAGCAAGAATTTAAATATGTAAAGTGAGATTTGCATATTCAACGTTTTAGGTAAGGAAGAAACTGTGGACTTTTGCCCAGCTGAGAAGGAATTGCTTTTCTTTTTCATTAATATGGCCTTACTTATATGAACATGTTTAGACAAATGCACACATAAACACACACATACACAACACACAAAGAAAATCTCAAAGGCTCGCCAGTGAAGACATTTTAAAAAGCAAAGCTATCAGAACTGCATTTTATTTGAAAAGGTAGATAGCTGAATTGTAGAGTTAAAGGCAAGAATGCAAGGGCGGAGAAATACTACACCAGAAACAAGATGATTCTTTAGGAATCTCAGATTTTTCTCTAGGGAAAGAAGGAACCAAGGTCAAATGGAAAAGCATGAGAAAAAATTAAATATGACTGCTTTAAATTGCAAGTAGCACTTTCAGGAATGCTTGTCTGCACTGTTGGTAAGAGGTAGGGAGAACCAGATTCTCTTCCAGAAATGTGCCTAGATTCCTCTGTGTGGGAGTGCACTTTGAAAAACAAGCAAAATTCATTTTAGCCTCAAACTTGAAAGGACTCCAAGTTCTATATTCCCAACTCCTTTCATACTCTCACTGCTTACCTTGACTTTGTTTTGCCTTATGGCAGACACGCCTCTTGATGGCCAAAACAGGCTATGACACCAGTGAGCAGATGGGTCTCTGTGTCGCAGCTGTGACTGCGTCTTCCTGAAGGCCTCCGGCTTCTCATGTTCCACAGCAGTGTGTTCTGGACAACACGGAGAAGGGTAAACAGGATTCCCTCTACTGCCGCCCAGCCCCCAGCAGAAGACCCCTCTTTTCCTTCCCATTCCAAGAATGTGTGTGCTCTTTCTCATTTTTCTTACTTTGATCAAAACATTTCCTAAAATGCTTTCAACCAACGGCAGCATCTGGGTTTAAGGATCTATCCTCTCAAAGCAACGGTGGGAACGTGGCTCATTTGCAGGCGTGTGTTCTGGAAAGTCAGGCATGCTTCTTTCTGAGCATGCGCACTCATCATCCAGTGTTGTTTTCCTTTCCTTGGTTGGGCCCCAAAATGAACCCATGATTTTTGTGCTCAGCATCCTCTCCTTTGGAGAATTACCTCTCTCTAGTCCGTGACAATTTTGCTTGGTCTGTGTAAGTGGCACTTCCCTCCCTTCCCACCAGCCGTTGCCCCTGTCCTCCCATTCACAGTGTTCTAAAATTTTTTGCAAAAACAGGCTCGGCGCCCGCAGCTCAGGGGGTAGAGCGCCAGCCAGATACACTGGGGCTGGCGGCTTCAAACACAGCTGGGACAGCTAAAACAATGACAACAACAACAACAACAAAATACTGGGGCATTGTTGTGGGCGCCTGTGGTCCCAATTACTTGAGAGGCTGAGGCAAGAGAACCACTTAAGCCCACGAGTTTGAGGTTGCTGTGAGCTGGGACGCCACAGCGCTCTACTCAGGGTGACATAGTGAGACTGTCTCCAAAAAAAAAAGAAGTTCACAAACAAAATTGCTCTCTCTTTTGTTCACAAACAAAATTGCAATTGAAAATGGATGTGCATAAATGAACATTTTCTCCTTTGGTAAGATTGTTCCTTACAAATGAAAAATTTGGCTCAGATGAGGGCTTCAGGAGCTGCACAAGCACTTAAGGAACAAAACTTACATGAGCCATTTTAATACAAAAGTAAACTCTTTTTATTCTCCCTTCAAAATACACACTATTTGACATAAGGGAACAATATATGTGGGATTTTTTTTTTTTTTTGGTTTGTTTTTTTAAAAAAGACTTTTGCTGCTGATGAAAAAATACCATGCAGTGTGCCTCTCTTCGGAGTAGCATCATCCCTCCTCATAAGGTTTGGGTTCTGGAAACTGTAGGTCTGTTTATTAAGAAAGCCACAATGATGTGGTACAAGCAATATTTGTCATCTTCTCTCCATTTTCAGCTTGAGATAAAAATGTAACAGTACACCAATTCTCGATACTCCTTTCACCTTCATTGCTTTTATACTTTTTGGACATGATGAGATTAATAACCTTTGGAAAAATCCCCCAGAAACTGAGCAGAAATCAGCAAAGTTGTAGGTTTTATTGACTGAACATGGGTGCTTTCACCTTTCTTAGAGAAAGGAAGAGTAGACACTTTTTTATTTGGAGCAGGGCTTTGTTCCAATTCATGCAATTAACTTAAAAATTCCTAAGTAGAGGAATTTTTCTGTACTGATGATGGGCTAACCCATCTGCAAAAGTTTAGTTCAGAAGATTTTAAAATTAGTTAACAGATATGGAGCAGTCCTATTATCCTAAGTTTGTTTCCCATCTCTGGGAAAGGTATTTAGTGTAGTACAAAAAGTGAGGGAAATTTTGTTGATGGCCCCACATGTGAAACTGGTGGCACCAGGCAGATACTAATTCCCACCCCAATTCCGAGTGTCTTTGGCTCTCTGTTTTCTTTCTCCACCTGTGGTGAGCTACCTTTATCAGAACCTGGTCTCCAATAGAGCTGGCCTTTGGGGAAAAGCTATGTTGCCTGGAAAAAGGGAGAAGCTGGACCTGTCTGCGGCTAGTCTGCAACATACTGTTAAGAGAACAGCTTAGTGATCAGAGAGACCTGGGTCCACGTTCTGCTAGTTGTGTGACCTCCAGCACGTGTTTTTACATGTCTGAGCCTCTGTTTTATTGATCTAAAAAATGGGGATAATAATGAACACTTTCCTAACTGAGTTACCGTGACGATCAAACACAAAGGCAGAGAACAGTATGAAGAGGTCCCACGTACAATTACCCAGCTAAATAAAGTCATCAGTTAATTAATACTGGCTCCTCTTGCCTTATCTACGTCCCCACTCACACCCCACCCACCACTCAGCAGCCCCAGAAAACCCCAAACATAAATCACTTTATCTAAGGTGTGCAGACTTCTTGACAAGAGACACCTGCCTGAGAAGACCATCTTCTGTGGCTGTATTGCCAAGTGAGACTTGGAGTCACTATGGTGAGTCTTCCTAGGTTGACCTTTTCCAAAATGTGTCCCCAAAAGTTTTTTTCCACAGTATGTTAATAAGCTTATGCCAAAAGAATAGAGTTCTCTGTTCAAATAAATTCTCAAATCATTGAGTTAAAAAAGTCATGTTTTTTTATTCTAGGTGTTTTTTGGAACATTTAATAGGCTGTTATACCATTAGCCTCCTTATAGGATGTAAAGTATAGAGTTTCTCAAACATATTAAACTCTTCAGTTACCTTTTCCAGAAGCATCTTGGGGAACAAACGCTTTGTGGGGAACACTTTGGCCAACACCAAACTGGATAAATGCCACTTCATGGGCTCTCGTTACTACCTGGGTATCCAGATGGTATCTCCAGGCCACACGTTTGCCTTTTCTTTGAATTTCTTAGGTTTCCATTTGCTTAGTGCCACAGGAAGCCCAGATCTTGAGTTCTGGCACCACTGTCCCCGTTAGTAAAGGAGAAATGGTATAGATTCTTTCACTGCTTTGATGCACAAGGACAGGCCATTAAAATCGACTGGGTGGAAGCAAGAGAGGTTGAGCAGAGCTGAATCTAGTGTGAGCCGTAGTGTCTGGCGGCCCCAAGTCCCCAGTTCCCAAGCAGTCGCAGGCTCTGTGAACAGAGCCCCATGAACTCGCGGCTTTGAATGCTTCCAGGGGTCCTCAAACTACGGCCCGCATGACGCGGTCTGATTGTATTTGTTCCCGTTTTGTTTTTTTACTTCAAAATAAGATCTGTACCAGAATCTTTATTGCAGCGCAATTCATAATTGCTAAGTCATGGAAGAAGCCCAAGTGCCCATTGACCCACGAATGGACTAGCAAATTGTGGTACATGTATACCATGGAATACTATGCAGCCTTAAAGAAAGATGGAGACGTTACCTCTTTCATATTTACATGGATGGAGCTGGAACACATTCTTCTTAGCGAAGTATCTCAGGAATGGAAGAAAAAGTATCCAATGTATTCAGCCCTACTATGAAGCTAAATTATAGCTTTCACATGAAGGCTATAACCCAACTATAGTACAAGACTATGGGGAAAGGGCCACGGAAGGGGAAGGGGGGGGGTTTATGGAGGGAGGGTAATGGGTGTGGCCACATCTATGGTGCATCTTAGAATGGGTACAGGCGATTGCACTAATGTACATAGCTATGATTTAAGAATTAAAAAAAAAATAAAAATATAAAGAAAGAACTATTCTAGATTATGGTGATGATTACAGAACTCTATACATTTACTAAAAAATCATTGAATACACTTATAATGGGTGAATTTTTTGGTATATAAATTATACATATTTTTATATTGACAAAAAATCAGAGAAAGATTATATTTAAAGGATAATAATTAAACTGTTATGTTACTAATGCTGTGTACCTAATTACCTCTAAACTGTTTTGTTATCTCATAGATTGTGTTAGGAGTTTGGGCTGGGCTCATTTGGGCAATTCTTAATTTCTTTGGCATTGACCAAAGTCAGTTGTTGTTTAGAAGATCTGGAGTTACCAAGACAGATTCATTCATATGTCTGGCAACTGAATGTTGATGCTTTAAATACTAGAACTGCCAACCAGAGCACCTATACATGCCTGTCCATGTGGTTTGAGTTCCTCACACTGTGGTAGCCTAATAATGGACCTGTTATATAATGGCTCAGGGCTCCAACTGTGTGTTTTCTAGCAAGAAAATCAGAAAGTGAGTCACTTGGCCAGGCCTGTTATCTCCCACCTGTAATACCAGCACATATGGAGGCTGAGGTGGGTGTATCACTTGAGCTCAGGAGTTCAAGACTAGTCTGAGTAAGAGCAAGACCCTGTCTCTACTAAAGATAGAAAAACTAGCTGAGTGTTGTGGCAGGTGCCTGAGTCCCAGCTACTCAGGAGGCTTAAGCAAGAGGATGGGCTCCCTCTTGACCCCAGGAGTTTGATGTTGCTGTGAGCTAGGCTGATGCCACAGCACTCTAGCCTGAATCACATTTTATGAACAGCATCAGAAATCACACAACACTTTATGCCATAATCTGTTAGTTGAAAACAGGTGAAGCCCACATAGAAACAAGGAGGGGGAAGTTCTGGCCTCCTTCTTGATGGGAGGAGTGTCAAAGAACTGGGAACCATGTTTTAAAACTGCCACATAGACTGACAGCTTACTTCTCTAGAGCAATGAAGATAATGTTTTGATCAAATCACTTGATCCCAGGAGTAGTAGGTTAATTTAACATTAGAAAATCAAATTTGATAGCCCACTATATTAATACATAAAAGGGAAAATATCATTAAATAATTTCAATATATTCTTAAAAACCATTTGCCAAATTTTAACATTCATTCATAATAAAAATTCACAGGAACCTTGATATCTGGTAAAGAGTGAGGAGAATAAGAAATCTTCCAGAGAAAGGTATAAGGAGAAATCAGTGAAACATTTAATATACTTTGAATGGCTAATTATGGGCTGTTTTGTTAGATTAAAATACTGGAGGAGCCTCAGCCACCGACCCAGTTGCATCCTTCTGCTAACTTCCTATGAGCTTTTCCTTAGTCAAAAGCAGAGATCGAATGAAGGCAGTGAGTTATTGGAGCTGAGGAGGGCTAGAAATCTAAAAAAAAAAAAAAAAAGAAAAAAAAATCACAGGATTACAAGGGAATCATTGTCATTATCCTAATAAATATCTGAACCAAATTTATAGTAATCATCATGCTTGGTGGTGAAACCCAGAAATCCTTCTGCTTAAGATCATGACAAGATACAGTTGACAAGAGGGGAGGGGCAAGATGACCAACTAGAAGCAGCCTCCAACATGGGCTCCTCTCCAGAGAGAAGGATAATGTCCAGAGGGTATCCAATTGAGCTGAAGACAGGAAGCCCAGCTGAGAGAGAAGAGAGATAACTATAGGCCACCCTTGCTGAGGTAAACTGCGATTCCAAGACAACAATCTCCAGGTACAAAACTCAACTGAAAGGAAAAATGCCTGACCCCTCCCCCAAGAAAGCTGCAGGTTCTTTTTTCCTTTTCCTTTTGCTCTTTGTTTGCTCCTGTGGGATTTCTACAGGCAAGTAGTGAACTAAGGATCTCTTGTCTCAACCAATGGGTGAGAGCAGTAAGATGTGGGGACTACTTCCTCCAGAGGGACCCTGCGGTGACTCTGAAAATTCTCTTACCAGGCAGAAGAATTGAACAAACATTTTCCCTCCCATTCTGAACTTTCAGTCCACCCTTCCCTCCTAACTGGATAAACCAGATCCCTAAGCCCTGCAGAGACTGAGGGAGGAGGCTCATGAGCAGCGCCCTCTCTCCCAGCCTGCCTGACCGAGTGCCACATCCATTGCATGGTCAGTCTCCCACTCCCTCCCTGTCTCCAAGCCGTGCAGTGCCCCCAGGGCCCTCCCTGCCTCTGCGTCGCACTCTACCCGCCCGGAGACCTCCAAGGCCGGTGCCATGCCCAGCCTGTCCAGACCACCGAGACCACACTCTGAGCCCCACCCGCCCAGAGACCATCGAGGCCTCGCACTGTGCCCCGCCCATCCAGAGACTGCTGAAGCTGCATGCTATGCCTGCCCTGACTCTGCACCAGGCCTCCACCTGACCAGAATTGCCAGTGGAGTAGTGTTCTCCTTGCTGAAGTCACTGGGAACTGTACACTGCCAGAATGGCATGCAGCATACCCTGCCCTGCTGCCAGATGCAGGTACAGCATGCTCCTAGAGCTGCTCCTACAGCTAGAATTCTCTGGCTTTGGCAGTGGCAGTGGAGCTGTGCAGGGGCACTTCCCACAATGATCCAGCAACAATAGAGTGATCACTCAGGGGTCTAATCTTGGAGAACCCCCCCCCCCCAACTCTGTGCCCTGCCAGAGGAAACCAGAAGCACTCTATAGGGATACTGGTGCTACAGAGTGACAGGGCAAAGGCACGGTGGCTGGGGAGGATAAGCATTTGCAGGCCTGGTACCCCCAGGATTAGACTGAGCCCAAGGGGAACACTCACCAGTGGATATTGAACACCTGAGGCAGGCAGGCCTCAGCTCCCCCAGCTGGTTGGTAGCTGAGGGCAGTGGCTGGCCTTCGGGGGCATTGATCTTCCTTTACTCTGACAGGCACTAAGCCCTGGCACTTCGCATTATTGGAGGGAACAGGATTGCAGCCCTGCGGGGTCACCAGTGATTGGGCATGAAAAAAGGAACAAAGTGGAGAAAGAGACTCAGCCCCCTGGTCCTACTGTGCTACCTGGCAGGCCTTTCTGACTCCATAGAGCACCAGAAAGAGCCAAATCTGAGCAGCCAGTAGACCTCTGCTATCTAGCTGCTGGAGACTTTTCAAACTCTCCCACCTGAGAGTTCCTACTGACAGGCTCAATAGGTTCAGAACCCCTAACTAGGGACAATTACCCAAGGACCCTCTAGGGGGATACCCTGGTTGTGTATTATTAATAACAGGAAGGGTCGATTTTCCCATTCCAGTTGTTGTCAAGGGAGGTGGGGTTTCTTAATTGCTTATATTTCTTCACAGCTAAAACTTCACCAGAGTCACTGATCCACCAGGATAGGACAAGAACCAGTTGAATACAAGACTGAGCCACCTAACCCCACCACACCAAGCAGATTTCCCCAGCCTCAAACTGAAATAATGTACAGGTCCTTTGCAAAGCTAAAGGGAAAAAGCTGCAGTCATCAGTCTCAGATCCTTAACAAAGGGCTGGTTAACCACAACCCCAGGAAACCCCAATCCAATCTCACCTTACCAGACCACCTAGCCAACAGTGAAAAACAATCACGAGGCAGAATCAGTGGAAAAACTCTGGCAACATGAACAATCAGAATACATCAACTTCCAAAAGAAATGATAAAGCAGACACAGCACAAGATCTTATTCACAAACGAATGGCTGAGATGTCAGAAATCGAGTTCAGAATTTGGATAGTAAATAAGATCAACAAAATGGAGGAAATGATGAAATTAGAATTTAAAGCAGAAATTCAAAAGATGTCTCAAGAATTTAATGAATTTAAAGACAATATGACCAAAGATTTTGACACATTAAAGCAAGAATTTGCAGCCCTCAAAGATCTAAAAAATGCACTAGAATCCCTGAGTAACAGAATGGAGCAGGCAGAAGAAAGGATCTCCTATATTGAAGACAAAGCTTTTAAATGCTCCAAAACACTCTAAGTGGGAAAAAAAGTGGAGAACAAAAACATATCATTCTCTCAGAGAGTTCTGGGATACTTCGAAGAGGTCAAATATTCACCTTATAAGAATACCTAAAAGTGATGAGGTTTCTGTGAAGGATACAGATGCTTTGCTTCATGAAATAATTAAAGAGAATTTTCAGACATGCCCAGATATTCTGAAATTCAGATAGCAGACAGTTTCAGAACACCGGCACGATTCAACCCAAATAAAAATTCTCATAGACACATTATAATTAATTTTGCTAAAGTTAATATGAAGGAGAAAATTCTGAAAGCTGTAAGATGTAAGAAAACCATTGCATACAAGGGGAAGAATATTAGAATGACTACAGATCTCTCCACTAAAACTTTTGAAGCTAGAAGAGGGTGATCATCGACCTTTAATCTCCTTAAACAAAATAACTTTCAACCCAGGATCCTGTATCCAGCTAAACTGAGTTTCATCTATGATGGAGAAATTAAATACTTTAAGGACATTCACATGTTGAAGAAATTTGCCATAGTTAAACCAGCTCCTCAGGAAATTCTCAGACCTATCCTCCATAATGAACAACACAATCCTCCACCACCAAAGTAAAATCACTCAGAAACTTTTGATCAAATTCTAACTTCCATAGTGGCTAAAGGATTAAAAATGTCCATTGGACTTTCAAAAAACTCGATACCCAAAACTCTGTCAGGTTTATCATTACTCTCAATTAATGTGAATGGCTTAAATTGCCCTCTAAAGAGACACAGGTTGGCTGACTGGATACAAAAACTCAGGCCAGACATCTGTTGCGTTCAAGAATTGCACCATACCTTAAAAGATGAATATAGACTCGGGAAGAAGGGATGGTCATCTATAATCCAGGCAAATGGAAATCAGGAAAAAGTAGGTGTTGCAATTTTATTCGGAGATACAATAGTCTTTAAACCAATCAAAGTAAGAAAAGACAATGATGGTCACTTCTTATTTGTTAAGGGCAACACTCAACATAATGAGATTTCAATTATCAACATTTATGCACCCAACCAGAATACATCTCAATTTATAAGAGAAACTCTAACGGACATGAGCAATTTGATTTCCCTCAGCACCATAACTGTTGGAGACTTTAACACTCATCTGGCAGTGTTGGATAGATCCTCAAAAAAGAAGCTAAGCAAAGAAATTTTAGAATTAAACTTGACCATTCAACGTTTGCATCTAATAGACATCTATAGAACATTCCATCCCAACAAAACCAAATACACATTCTTCTCATCAGTCAATGGATCATCCTTCAAAATTGATCACATATTAGATCACAAGTCTAACCTCAGAAAATTTAAAAGAATAGAAATCATTCCTTGTATCTTCCTGGACCACCACAGAATAAAAGTTGAACTCAGTAACAACAGGAATCCCTACACGCATACAAAAACATGGAAACTAAATAACCTCATGCTAAATGATAGCTGGGTCATACATGAGATTAGGAAGGAAATTACTAAATTTTTGGAACAAAGAAATAATGAAGAAATGAATTATTAGAACCTCTGGGATACAGCAAAGGCACTCCTAAGAGGAAAATTTATAGTATTGCAAGCCTTCCTCAAGAGAACGGAAAGAGAGGAAGTCAATAACTTAATGGGTCATCTCAAGAAACTGGAAAAGGAAGAACTTTCCAACCCTAAACCCAGCAGAAGAAAATAAATAACTAAAATTAGAGCAGAACTTAATGAAATTGACAACAAAAGAATCATACAGTAGATCAACCAATGAAAGAGTTGGTTTTTTGAAAAGGTCGATAAAAATAGATAAACCATTAGCTAACCTAATCACAAATAGAAGAGTAAAAACCCTAATTTCATCAATCAGAAATGATATAGGCCAAATAACAATGGACTCCTCAGAAATTCAGCAAATTCTTAATGAATACTACATAAAACTCTACTCTCAGAAGTATGAAAATCTGAAGGAAATAGATCAATACTTGGAAACATGTAACCCTCCCAGACTTAGCCAGAAAGAAGTGGAAATGTTGAACAAGCCTATAACAAGCTCTGAAATAGCATCAACTATAAGAAATCTCCCCCAAAAGAAAAGCCCAGGACCAGATGGCTTCACATCAGAATTCTACGAAACCTTTAAAGAAGAACTAGTACCTATATTACTTAATCTTTTCCAAAACATATAAAAAGAAGGAATACTTCCCAACTCATCTATGAAGCAAATATCACCCTGATCCCCAAACTAGGAAAAGACCCAACAAGAAAAGAAAATTATAGACCAATATCTCTAATGAGTATTGATGTAAAAATAGTCAATAAGATACTAGCAAACAGAATCCAACAACACAACAAAAAAATTATACACCACAACCAGGTGGTTTTCATCCCAGTGTCCCAAGGATGGTTCAATATACATAAATTCATAAATATAATACATCACAAAAACAAATTAAAAAACAAAGACCATATGATTCTCTCAATTGATGCAGAAAAAGCTTTTGAAAATATCCAGCATCCTTTCTTGATCAGAACACTTAGGAAAATAGGTATAGAAGGAACATTTCTTAAACAGATACAGGCCATCTACAGCAAACCCACAGCCAATATCATAGTGAATGGAATAAAATTGAAATCATTTCCACTCAGATCAGGAACAAGACAAAGACACCCACTGTCTCCACTGCTTTTTAACATTGTAATGGAAGTCTTAGCCAGCACAATCAGGCAATAAAAGGCAATCAAGGGGATCCAGACGAGAGGAGATCAAATTGTCACTCTTCATAGACAATATGATTATATATCTGGAAAAACCTAGGGAATCAACTACAAAACTTATAGAAGTGATCAAGTAATAGAGTAACGTCTCAGGATACAAAATTAGCACTCCTAAATCTGTAGCCTTTATATATACCAACAATAGTCAAGGGGAAAAATCAATCAAGGACTCTATTCCCTTTACAATAGTGCCAACGAAGATGAAATATTGGGGAGTGTATCTAAATAAGGACGTGAAAGACCTCTATAAAGAGAACTATGAAATTCTGAGAAAAGAAATAGCTGAAGATGTGTTAACAAATGGAAAAATATACCATGCTCATGGCTGGGAAGAATCAACATTGTTAAAATGCCTATACTACCTAAAGCAATTTACAGATTTAATGTGATCCCTAGTAAAGCACCTCCCTCGTATTTTAAAGACCTGGAAAAATTAGTACTTCGTTTTATATGGAAACAGAAAAAACCTCGAATAGCCAAGACATTAGTCAGAAATAAAAACAAATCAGGAGGAATCATGCTTCCAGACTTCAGACTTTATTATAAATCGATAGTGATCAAAACAGCATGGTACTGGCACAAAAATAGAGAGGTAGATGTATGGAACAGAATTGAAGACCAAGAGGTGAACCCAGACACTTATCAACAATTGATTTTTGATAAGCCTATTAAAAATATAAATTGGGAGAAAGATTCCCTATTCAATAAATGGTGCTGGATAAATTGGCTGGCAACTTGTAGAAGACTGAAACTGGACCCACACCTTTCTCCTCTAACAAAAATTCACTTTCACTGGTTAAAGGACTTAAACTTAAGATGTGAAACTATAAACGTTAGAGAGAGTGCAGGGGAATCGCTTGAGAAAATTGGCCTGGGAGAATACTTCATGAGGAAGACACCCCGGGCAATTGAAGCAACATCAAAAATACATTACTGGGATCTGATCAAATTAAAAAGCTTCTGCACTGCCAAGAATACACTAAGTAAAGCAAATAGCCCTCAGAATGGGAGAGGATTTTTTCAAGTTATGCTACCGACAAAGGTCTAATAACCAGAATCCACAGAGAACTCAAACTTATTACTAAGCCAAAAACACGTGATCCCATTTTATTGTGGGCAAGAGACAGGAACAGAAGCTTCTCTGAAGAAGACAGGTGCATGGCCTACAGACACATGAAAAAATGCTCATCATCTTTAATCATTAGAAAAATGCAAACCAAAACTACTCTGAGATACCATCTAACTCCAGTAAGAGTAGCCCACATCACAAAATCCCAAAACAACAGATGTTGGTGTGGATGTGGAGAAAAGGGAACACTTCTGCACTGTTGGT
>CAUYPK010007319.1:0-12438 GCA_963574355.1 Loris lydekkerianus | reverse complement strand
TGCCTGCCACATGCCCAGCTATTTTTTGTTGCAGTTGTCATTGTTGTTTTAGCTGTCCCAGGCCAGGTTGGAACCCGCCAGCCTTTGTGTATATGGCTGGTACCCACTGAGCTACGGCTGCCACCCAGTTTTTCTCTTTTTAGTAGTGACTCTTGCTCAGGCTGGTCTTGAATTCCTGAGCTCAGGTGATCCGCCTGCCTGGGCCTCCCAGAGTGTGATCACAGGTGTGAGCCACCTTGCCCAGCTTAGAGGTACGGTCCTGACCAGGGGGTGTGGAGTTGTACTTAGACACACTGAAATGATCACGGGCATTAAACTAGAGTTGCCACCATTCCATTGTGACTTGGAGATTTTCCTTGTTTTCTTTCTCTGCTGCTGCTAGTTTTGCTTGTTCTTTCTTTTTCAGTTTATTAGTCGAGTGTCTTCTCTGTACTGAGACATTTCAGTGACCCAGGTGTGTATCTGGCATACTTAGAAATGGCTGGCATCTTTTTCTTGGTGCCTTTAACCATTCATTTTCTTAAAGGCCAAGTAGGCAAAGGTGTTTCAGCCTTTTGTCCTATTAGAGGGGCTGCCTGGAGTGCACTGCTGGGAAGAATTCCAAGTTGCAGCTGAGCTCAGAAAGGCAGTGCGGAGGCTGATACTCAGGTCTGCTGTGAGTGGAGGAGGCCGCCCAGGTGCCAGTGTGGGAATTTGCTGTTTCTGCCGTGGACAGAGGTGGGGGTGTCCTGGCCGGCTGTGGACCACGTCTGATTTGCAGCACATTGTTGGCCCACAACGTAAGTATGGACTCAAGGCAATTAATTGTCAGCATTTAAAAATCATGAAATTTTACATTAAAAAGTCCACATTTCTGGTTCATTGGTTAAGGCGCCGGCCACATACACCGAGGCAGGTGGGTTCAGACACTGCCCAGGCCTGTTAGACAACAATGACAACTACAACAACAACAACAACAACAACAACAACAAAAAATAGCCGGGCGTTGTGGCTGATGCCTATAGTTCCAGATACCTGAGAGGCTGAGGCAAGAGAAATTGCTTGAGCCCAAGAGTTTGAGGTTGCTACGAGCTGTGATGCCACGGCACTCTACCCAGGGTGACAAAATAAGACTCTATCTCAAATTAAAAAAAAAAAAAAAAAAAATTCCACATTTCTGCTTTCTGTTGGAAATGTGGAAGATCTGGTGAGGGTACCTCCACCAGGCCTCATGGCAGTGGTCAGCAGTGCTAAGGGGCAGCTGCCCTGTAAACACCTGCTTCTCCTCCTCAGCCTCTCTGCTTGGCATTGTTTTCTTGAATTTGAATTGGTGCCTGCGGGTCCCCGAGAAGCGTCTGAGTTGTGAACACAGGTCCATGCTCATGAAAAGACTCTTTCCAGCATCTGACTTTCCTCCTGGAGAAAGCAGTGAGGCGCCGAGAAACCACGGACCTTGCAAGCAGAAAGTGCTGGTGTGACTTTCAGAAAGTCGCTCAAGCTACAAGGTTCTCAGCCTCTCCACTTACACAATGAGAGGAGTCGTCCCTTAGATTATTCGAGGATCAAATGAAATGATGGGTTTTAAATGCTATTAAGAAGCATTTAAGTGATTAAGGCGCTGGCCACATGCACCTGAGCTGGCGGGTTTGAATCTAGCCCGGGCCAGCCAAACAATGACGGTTGCAACCAAAAAATAGCTGGGCATTGTGGCAGGTGCCTATAATCCAGCTACTTGGGAAGCTGAGGCAAGAGAATCACTTAAGCCCAGGAGTTGGAGAGTTGGAGGTTGCTGTGAGCTGTGATGTCACAGTACTCTAACCAGGGCGACAGCTTGAGGTTCTGTCTCAAAAAAAAAAAAAAAAAAAAACAAGTATTATAAAGTGCTATGTGTAAACTAAAAAATAAAACCTTATGGCTCTGTTCACCAAGCGGCTGACTGACCAGACCCCCCTCTTGCTCAAGGAGATCCCTAAACCCGTCACTAGCAATGAGAAAGGTCAGCCCTGCCTGCCTGTAGTCCCAGCTACTCGGGAAGCTGAGGCAAGAGAATCACCTAAACCCAAGAGCTGGAGGTTGCTGTGAGCTGTGACACCACTGCGCTCTACCAAGGGCGACAAAGTGAAACTGCCTCTAAAAAAAAAAAGATCAGCCCTGCCTCATGATGACTCTCCCTCCTTAGCGACGTCCCCTGTGACTCCTAACAGGCCCGAGGCCATGCAGGACACCCCTGCAGGTTTTCAGTGTACACACAGACCACTTGGTCTGGGCACATGTCCTCTAGTCTGTCTCTGATGGACAGACCCTGTTGTGAGCATCACTTCCCCTGGCTTATCAGACAAAGCCTGACTCTGTCAGCCCGTGGTCAGCTAAAGAATCTCTAAACCCATGTATAACCTGTAAGTCTCTTCTTCTCCCTGCACACCTTTTGTGCCAAATCAATGTGTGCTTTCTAATCCTGATTTTATAACCTCACCTGTAACTCCTATCTCCCTAAAATGTGTAAAACCAAACTGTAATCCTATCACCTGAGTCCACTTGTTGAAGGCGTCTTGGGTGTGGTTCTGGGTCCTGGTCCTGGAGTTTGTCTGAGAATAAACCTCCTTAAATTATTTTACAGTGTGTGGCTTCTGTATTATAATCAACGTATGTATGATACGGCATCTTTTCTATCAACATATGTATGAGGTCACAGATGAGTAAGGATGACATTAAAAGCCAAAGGGACTGTGTTGGGTATCTACGTCTATATCATAAAAATAGTGAAGAGAACCTGTGATGAAAGTTGCCTTCACCCGGAGGGCTTTTTTCCTTTCCCATTTTTGTCTCTAATGGAAAGATGATAGAGATGAGTGAAAAATGTAAAAGTTTGTAAAGGATTTGTGCTTTTCTGTGCATTAACAACACAGTGGACGGTTTTTATCTTCCCCAGTAATGAGCAGCAGTCACACAGCCACAGGCTGAGAGGCAGGACACCCGCCGCCCCCGCCACTGGGTGCTACTGCTTATAATTTAGAATTATAAATAACAGTGAGTATGTGCAGTCTCACAACCTGTGTGAAATTTTATGGAATCTAGAAAAAATTCAGCTCTCGGTGAAAGAGCAATTTAGTATTAAAAGGAATGGATGGTGGTTCACACCTGTAATTCCACCACTCTGGGAGGCCAAGGCAGGTGGATCTCTTGAGCTCAGGAGTTTGAGACCAGCCTGAGCAAGAGTGAGACCCTGTCTCTACTAAAAATAGGAAAACTAGCTGGGTGTTGTGCCAGGCACCTGTAGTCCCAGCTACTCAGGAGGCTGAGGCAGGAGATCGCTTGAACCCAGAAGTTTGAGGTTGCTGTGAACTATGACATCACTGTACTCTACAGTGAGTGAGTGAGACTCTGTATCAAAAAAAAGAAACAAAAAAGGAAGGAAAAGATATCATTGATGCTGGTTTTGTTTTATCTATTAAAATGAGCGATATAAAATAGCCATTTTATATTAAAAGCCATTCTGATCATTCCAGGTTAAAAATAGTTAAATATTGGCAATTTCATATGGCTCTACCTAGTATTAAAGCAAAAACTGAAATAAATACCTAAGGGCTGACTTTGACATATGGGGCTAAGGTGACCTGGGAAGACACAGGCTGAACCAGACCCAGCTTCTGCTCTCCAGATGCTCACAGGTCACAGGTAGCCAGGGGAAGACCAGGACTGAGCCTCAGCACAGACAGTGGTGGGGCCCCGCCTTGTCTGGGGCCACCTAGCAGGCCTGACAGAGAGGGTGGACAGCCAGCTGAGCCTTGGCAGAGGAGTGGGTGTGTAGAGCTGGGCGATGGTGGTAGCAGGACACAACCCTGTATCGAGTCCCTATGGCGTCTGACCTTTGCAGTGCCCGAGTCCCCAGCGCCTGAGAACAGTTACAGGGAAAGACAAGGGGCTCAGGGCTAAGTCTGGGTGGAAGAAGGTCTGTGCATATGTTAGCCTGTGCATATTAATATTAAAATAAAAATCGAGGTAGAAACCTTGACCAGGAAGGCCGTGCAGACCAAGCAAGAAATAAACCAGCCCCTGTGTCATTATGGAGAGCTCTGTACCATGTTCATAATATAGTCCGATCTGCATTCCTGTTACCACCCTTCCTTCCCAAGGTCCAATCTTTAGGAGCTGGCAGAGCAGAAGGGAACTTGGATCTGTTTTTATCTTACAGTGTGAGATGTGCCTGAAACTTAACTTTTTCATTTTGATTATAACTAAAAATGACTTGCGTTCATTTCCATCTCAGCAGCCAGGAATCACTTTGATAGAATCCTTTTTTTTTTTTTTTTGGTACCATTTTCCACTGGGGGTTGTTACAAGAACTCTAGCAAGAATGGTAATTTGTTACAGCATGTGAAAATATCTATAAATCCTTAAGGACTTGTCATATTAGAAAGAATTTAACTGCATCATATGGGCAAAAAAAATTGTAGAATCAATGATAAGAATAAATAAGGAACAGCGGGTGGTTCAAATTGATATTGACACTGCGTGACGCCAGCAGCTCTGCCCCATTAGGCCTGGCCTGACCCTGGAGGATGCTGCGGCCGGCTAATACTGTGTCAAGAGAAGAAAGTTTGAAGCACATCTGTCTTGAATATGTTATGTATTAGTTTCTTTTGTGCCTGTGGCGTGGGAATGGCTGTTCCCCAAAGCTGTAATTCGTATTTCAGTTTCAGGTCTCTTAAAGATGTAGAGATTTTCTTTGTTTGAAAACAGATGGGGATTTCAGATAAAGCTAAGCTATCATTGATAATGTGCATAGGGCCAGTCAAAATAAATCTGGGATGGGAATTCTAAGCAGATGGACTTTTTTTTTTTTTTTTTTCCTGTAAAAAAAAAAAGAAATTCTAGCTGGAAAGTTAGTGCAGAGAACCTGATATTTCTAGAAAGGCATGTGTAATTCTAATCCTTTACTTTGGAATGAGAGCCCTGTCCAGATCTGCATGCTGCGATGTTGGTAAGGAGTGTCTGGGTCCTCGGGGCAGCCGTGACACGGGCCTGAACCACAGAAATCTGGCAATTTCTGGTATGGTCTACACTGGCTTAACCTGCCAGAAAGGCAGAAAGATTAGTCTTGGGCATCGGGAAGCTGCAAAGTGTTTCCTCCCCGATGCGTCTCAGGTTCCAGTTTCTCTTTTGTGGTCTGTTCAGTTTTCAAGCAAACCTTTCCATCCACCATGAGCTGAAACACACCAATCTGTTGCATCTGATAGCAGGTTGAAATTAATGGCAAATTGGATTTGGAGTTCAGTGCACAAGCAGGTCCTCCGTGCAAAGCAATGAGTTTCCTGTTGCGTTTCCAAGACAGAGCCCAGGCGAGGTGTCCTGGGCCCGGCACTGCTGGATAAAATACTCAGTTCCTATTTGTGTTTCTTTTCTTTCTTTCTTTTTTTTATTTCCTGCTGCAGTTTGTCAGCATCTGTCTGCCTGTTTTGCAGGCTCCAGCTCCTTGAAGTGCTTAACAAAGGGCTGCGATCTCTGTTAGAAGCCTTCCCGGCAAGGCACACTGACAGTTCTGTCCTCGGGAGGGGTGGAAGCAGACTCAGTGTCCGGCCATGAAGGGGTCCACTGAGAGGAGCAGACAGCACTCTGCGGGGCCCACTTGGGGAAAAACATGCTACAGGCAGATTCTTCCTATGTTGAGTTTTTAACATAGGATGTGATATTCGTTGAATTAACCTTTCTGCTTCATCTTTTTTTTCCTAGAAAGTCTCAAGATTACTGTTTGATACTAACACCCATTAAAATGTCAGCAGTTAACAGATGAGATTATGCAAATCCTCAGACAGGCTGTCTGTGAATACTGTGTGGCGAGATCTGGAGACAAAAAAAGGATGCTGCTAAGATGCGGAGTTGTGGCACAAGCTTATGACTGATGGAATAGATTTTCAGGGGTCCTGGGGGTGAGCAGTGAGAAGGGATGGTGGTCCAGCTATCTGGGCAGTCACTACTAGTGAGTGAACTGGGCAGGACTCTCATTTGTGCCCAAGCTCAAATGAGCAGAGCCATAAATGGAAACTATTGGCTCTTAAAACAAAAGGAAGAATTGATTCAGAAGACCCCAGAGGAGGGCAGCTAAACTTAGAAGGGCTGAGACAGGACCCCAGACACACCAGGGGCTCCCGGTCTCTCCTTCCTTCTTTCTGCCCATTGGCCCCATTCTTTCGGAGTGACTTTTTACAAGGCAGGACACCTGCCTACCAGTACGTCTTCCCTATCATAACTGCTGAGAGACTAAATATACCAATGGACAATGGTCAGACCCTGTGTCTAGAAATAGAACTCTGGCCCACCACCTGCAGCAGCCCACCTGGGAACCAGCCCCCTTATCTAGAATAAACAGTCCGAAGCCAGCTTGGTACTCAGACTTACAGGAAGTCCGACAGTTCTCTCTAGTAATAATCCAAGCAGATAAACAATAAATTCTAAAGCAACTGCCCCCAAATGGCCAGGATGTGGGATAACTGGGAGCTTTTCTATTTTGTCTTTTTGTTCCCACTTCCAAATTAGGATCCACCAGAAAAATTCAAAATATGCACCGTGACCCTCTGCATCAGAGGCCTTGATCCTGGTTAGCCTGCCCACAGCTTCCCTGTGCCCCGACGGCCTCCACTCGGGGAATAAGGGATTTTTGCCATAAAGATCCCCACTCTTCTGCTTGCATTTGAGTCTGTCAAAAAGCAAGAATGGCCTTCCTAATTCTCACCTGGTTCCATACCCAGAGAGGAAAGGACCTTGCTGCATCAGCTCCAGGTGGAAACCCTCACACATTTCCCTCTCCCTGCCTGGGCTGCACCCCTGACCTGGTCTCTGTTGTCACTGTGAGATACAACACTTGCTCAGGAGAGGTGCCTGTCCGTCCAGTGGATGGCAGCTGTCACTCTGCTCAAACACCAAGAGCTAGGGAGGGAATCATTCTCTAACAGGAGGAGAGGTTCTGTGTCCTTATAACTGAGACCACGTGGGAGGAACAGTGCTGGGAGGACAAGAGAGTCCACATCCCCTAGAGAGGGTTAGGAGCTTCCGTAGTTTGAGGACGGCTGTCATAGCACTTCTGATGGGAGAGTGAGTGGAGGGCAGAGGGTGGGGACACCGGGGCTGAGGAGGCTGGTTTCAGGCATCCTGAGCTGAAATGGAGATGGGTCAGGAGGAAGACTGTTCCTGTGTGCCCATCCATGTGGCTTCTTGTGGCTCTGCTGAGCCTCCAGATGGCTGCCTGTGGGTTCTGACAAGGGTCACACAGCCTCTGCCATCTCCCTCCTCAGTGGGGCCACACGTGCTGATGGAGAGCTGTTGGTGACAGGCCACACTGCAGGAAGCACTCGTCAGACTTCTGTCCCCAGCTCCTCACCAGTTTGCTGTGGTCCCTGCTGATGGTCTCATGAGAACACTGTTCCCCAGTCCTGCACCCTCTCTCTTCTCTGGGGTTCCAGGTTACATGGAAACGGGGAGAAGGAGCCCGTGTTTTGCGTTTTGTTTTCTTGATCCCAAAGCATGGCTGCCGGTGCCTTAAATGTTACTAAATCCCTCATGAAAGCATGCCCTCGGCTCCCTGCAGAGCCTTCCGTATGGATGCCCTGTGGGCGCACGGTGCCGTCCATCCCCATCTCCACCTGCTGTACCCCATGGGTCTGAATGTGCCGAATGTGGGACGTTTTGCTCTAGGCCTCCTAATCTGTGACACAAACTCATATAAACAGAGACCTGGAGGAACCACCAAGGCAGCCTGGTCTCCAGAGTGCTTCAGGCCTTGCTGGAATCCCCACCATACGCAGCAGACACAGAGACATCTGAAATCTCCTGCGAAGCCTGCCTTCGTTTACCCAGCCAGATGTTCTGCTCTGTCCTCTGAACCCCCCAGCCCCATGTGTGGAACATCCCTTAGGCAGAGACTGTGTGTCTCTTTAATTCATGGTTTCGTGTGTGAGCTGGATGAGCTGTGAGCTCCATGAAGCTTGCACAGAAAGCCTGGCGCACCACAGGCAGCCAGCACGTGTGTATCTCTGTGTATACACACACACACACACACACATAGTCTCTCCCTGTGACCTTTATAGAGCCCACTGTCACACGTGGCATTCAGCAGACAGCAGTTCCCATTGGAAGAGCTGAGTGATTTCTTTTTCTGGGTGTGACTTCTCATCACTCCCTGGTTCTTGCAGCATGGAGGATTCCCTTGAAACCTGCAGGGAGGAGAGGCTGGTGGCATCTCTGCACCAAATGCTGCACCTGCAGGAAACATCCTGTGGCAAGGAAGATGTGGGCGCCCAGGGCGCAGTTCCATCAGGTCTATTCTGTGTGTAAGGACAGCTGCTTCTCAAGGCTGACGTGAGCAGTCCTCCTCTAGCAAGGTCGGCAGTTTGGGGCTGCTCTGTGGGTGGGTGTGAACAGGTCCGAGTTGCCACACAGCTCCCACCCTGTCCCATTGGGAGGCCGTGGCTCCTGGTCACTGTGTCCCCCACAGGAGTCCATGGACCAAATAACCCTGTGAGAGAAAGGACTGGGAAGTTTCTGAAATTCAATAATAATTCCAAGTCACCTCCTTGGGAAAAGCAGTATCAGAACCACATGGCACTAGAAAATTATTTTCCAGCAACTTTGGGGTTTTTCGTTTGGTTGGTTGTTTTGTTTGTTTGTTTGTTGTTTTGTTTTCAGACATAGTCTCACTCTGTTACCCTCGGTAGAGTGCTGTGGTGTCACAGCTCACAGCAATCTCCAACTCTTGGGCTCAAGCAATCCTCCTGCCTCAGCCTCCTGAGTAGCTTGGACTACAAGCACCCACCACAACACTGGCTAGGTTTTTTTTTTTTTTTACTATTTTTAGTAGAGGCAGAGTCTCTCTCTTGCTCAGGCTGGTCTCAAACTCCTGAGCTTGGGAAATCCACTCGCCTCAACCAACACCTTTGGTTTTTAACATCAAAAGAAAGTGTATCCCACAGAAGCTGGGCAGACAGTGGCACGTTATTTTCAAGCTGCCTACATTTACTTCCTCAGCTGCTGCTTGGGGAAAATCTGATTTGTTTACTCTCTGTAAACCTCAGTGTGATTGCCTTTGCTGTCACGGGATTCAGGACGTCCTCATCAGCACAGGCCTGATCTGATTACCTGCAGACAGACGGCGGCCGCAATCTGAGCGCAGCGCCGCCCTGTTCTTGGGTCTGCTGTAACTTAGCAGGGCCGCATCTGCTGATTGGAAGTGTCCATCACAATACTGCTTTGGAGGTTAAATTCCTCCCTGATTGAGTGTTTTGAGGTAGGACTCTTGAGAGCTGCTATGAATTGGAAAGGTTCCTTTCCATCCAGATTAATTTGTGTTAGGTAATTCTTCATCTTTTAGAGCTCTGCCCTAATTGCAATTAATGTCAAAGTATTTTTAGTTACTGCTGTGAGGTCTGTTGTTCCTTTTACTGTATTTTTGTACAAGTTATGTCAAGTCTGGAGACTTTGTTGGAAAGACCTCAGTGCCTACCAGAGTGTTAGAATAAGTGCAAGAATGAACATAATGAACAAAGGGTCGTTTACCCTTGTTTTTCCTGGGGACGCTGCTGGATATGTTTGGAAGGTGGATTTGATAAGCTTCTGAAAGTACAGAGGATGGGACCCTAAAGGGCCTGGTTGTTGGCTGAAGGTTTTGTATAGGGAAGAATTTGTTTGTTTTTCTGGAGAGAGAAAGAACAGAAAAAAAGGAAGGAGAAGAAAGACAGGCAGGAGAGGGCTGGAGTGCCAGGCTCTGTGTGATGAACTTCCTGTAGATACCTTTGCAAACAAAGCTGGGAAATACTTGGCATGTGGTTTTTTTCTTGTGGAAACTAGTGGAGAGTCTAGATTTTGAAACCCAAATTGATAAGGGACAGATCAGAGCAGGAAGCTGAGAAACACCTGGGCAGGATAACAGCAGCACCTCCCAGAGCCCCCAGCTGTTGTGGGGACGGAATCAGGGTCTGGGCACCAAGGTCAACTCCAACTAGAAGGGCCAGCATGATAGCCGTGAAGTTCTACTTAATTCTGGAGCAATGTGGCCTGAGACATTGTGCTCACACATTCCTTTCCTTACACCTGTTTGATTCTTTTTATAAATCATCAACCTTGTGCTCAGCCTTGAGATGGGTTCTGTGAGGCAGACAGTAGAATAAAGACAGTTTATACCTCAAGAAACGTAAACTCTCACTGGGGAGGTAAGCCCATGGGAAATGTTAAAATATTCAGAAGTCAAACCTAGCGGCTCGCTCTTCCACGTCACAGCAGCGTGGCTCTGGTCAAAGTACTGATTGAACCACCCTCCCTTAGATATTTTACGTTCATCTGTGAAATGAGGGGGGCTGCCAGCCTCTCTGTCCTCAGCCTCCAGCCACATTGTTCTGTGACTCGCTTGCACGTAAGGGGATACAGAAGGGTGAGGGGAAGTTTCTAGCCAGGAAATAGCTGGAGAGGGGCCCAGAGCTTTGGTGGACAGCCGGGCGGATGCAGCATCTCCCCAGGGCTCCTGGCTTGCCCCTTTGTCTGCAGGCCCTGAGCTGAGCACTGAAGGTGCTTCTACCTCAGGTTCATCTCTGCCCCAAGGGAGCTCCAAGTGGAGGAAAGTCTTTTAAAATCAGCCCCTGGGAGTCCTGGGACAGAAACCAGTGCAGGCAGCTGAGAAAGAGGAGTTTAGGAGAAAACTCAGTCACCAGGGAAGGGTCGCTGTGCGCCAAACCTCAGGGACACCTGGGACTTGGTCAAATGGGGACGGCAGACCCTTGTACCTCTCAGCACGGCTGCCGTGTGTGACCTTCTTGCCCAGCCACTGTGTCCTGCTCTGGGCCTCTCACACTTTCAGCTTTGTTACCACTGAAGACCGAGCCCTTTTACTTCAATTCTAGTTTGAAAAGTCCCCTGGGGGACCAGAGATTGGCAGGGCTTGGTCTGGTGGGAGGGGCAGCAAGGTGAACTGTGAGGGGCCCTGAAGCCCCTGCTGGTTGAAGAGGAAACGGAGCAATTCTCTGCATCAAGAGGAGGTGCTGGGTGCAGAGTCTAGTGAATCAGCAACAAGAAAAATTCCTCATGTATACTTATATGTTCACCATGAGCCACTCAGATTAGCACTGGGGATATAAAAATGAAAATGCCTGGACAGGTGGCGTACTCTGTAATCCCAGCACTCTGGGAGGCTGAAGAAGATGGATCGCGTGAGATCAGGAGTTCAAGACCAGCCTGAGCAACACCGAGACTCCATTTCTACTAAAAATAGAAAAACTAGTCAGGTGTTGTGGTGGGTGCCTATAGTCCCAGCTACATGGGGGGCTGAGACAGGAGGAGCACTGAAGTATAGGAGGTCGAGGTTGCTGTGAGATATGATGCCACGAAATCCCACCCAGAATGACAGAATGAGACTCTGTCTCAAATAAATAAATAATGAAAAAAAAAAAGACCTTAATCAGTGTGTTCTGGGAGCTCATAATAAGCCTGAGCTTACAACATATGATGGGAAAATGGTGTGTGCAGGGAACTCACAGAAGGGGCGGTAACAGCCTCGGCAGATATAAGTGGGGTTTTTGGCAGCAGGGGAATGAGGATCTTGGAGGGCAAGGCACAGAGAGGGGAGTCTGGGAAAGCTGGGAAAGCTGAAGAGTCTTGAGGCTGGGCGTGTCAGCAGGGTTAGCCCCCCTGGGTCATGGGGGTCGAGATCAAGCCTGTGAGATATATCCCAAAGACAAACAGAGCGATGGTTTAGAGTCCTAAGCAGACAGCAGCACAATGAGGTATAGATTTTAGGGCAGTCACGGGCTGCAGGAATGGAGAATGTTCTGGTAAAGGAGGGAGAATAGAGAGGAAAGCTAGCAGCTCTCAGGGTGAGCAGTGCTGGCAGTGGAGGACGTGAGGTGATGTGGATGTGCTGAAGTCACTCTAAGGAGGTGGAGCCAAGGCACGGATTGGGCTTGAGTGGGGCTAGGGACGGGGGAGAAGTGGGGATGAAATTGTCACACACTGCACAGTAATTCTCCAAGTTATTTGAATACAGCTCACCTGGATGCCCACCAACTTGTGATATCTTTTTTTTTTTTTTTTCTTAAATCATAGCTGTGTACATTAGTGCAATCAAGGGGTACAATGTGCTGGTTTCATATACAATCTGAAATATTCTCATCAAACTGTTCAGCCTTCATCGCATTTTCTTAGTTATTGTATGAAGACATTTGTATTCTGCATTTAGGAAGTTTCCCCTGTACACATTCTAAGATGCACCTTAGGTGTGGCCCCACCCATTACCCTCCGTCCACCAAAACCTTCCGCCACCCTTCCCCTTCCTTGGCCCTTTCCCCATAGTCTTGTGCTATAGTTGGGTTATAGCCTTCATGTGAAAGCTATAATTTAGCTTCATAGTAGTGCTGAGTACATTGGATACTTTTTCTTCCATTCCTGAGATACTTTGCTAAGAAGAATATGTTCCAGCTCCAT
>CAUYPK010007316.1:0-17140 GCA_963574355.1 Loris lydekkerianus | reverse complement strand
CTCCTCAGAAGCAGCATAACAAAATCCAAACTTGGCAAAGAGCCACAGTATACAAAATAATGATAAGAGGCAAAGAGCCAAAATTCATTTTGGCCGGGAGCCGCATGCGGCTCTAGCCGCGTGTTCGCCACCCCTGCTATAGTTAAACTTCCCCTACCAACTTAAATTATGTTGATGAATAAAAAGAGTGAAGAAAGAATATACTTAACTGTGCTTTGAATTTCTTTCAAAAATAATTTAATTAATTACCTTTAAAACTTCTGGCCGCACACCTAAGATCACTGGGCTTGAGTATAATTACATAGTATGGAGCGTTGTATTAAATAGGGAGATTAAGCATACTTGATTAAGCCTCTCTGAGGAAGTGACATTTAGGTAAAGCAAACTTCAGTGGAAGTGGGGAGTAGGTTTTGTGGAGACCTGGGGAAGAGCTTTACAAGTAGAAGGAATAGCAATTAGAAAGTTACATGTTTGATGTTTCCAGGAGTAGCAATGAGTTAGTGTCCTTGGGAGGGAAAGGAGCACTATGAGGTAGTTGGAGTCCAAGTTATGTTGGCTCTTGAAAATCATGAACAGAACTTTGAATTCTGTCATCTGAAGGAGAGCCACTGGAGTGTTTGTCATATGATTTGATTTATGCTTTAAAGGGAAAATAGCAAGGGAGTAAGGGTGAAAGCAGGGAAGCAGGTGGCAGCAGCCTTGACCATGGTGATGGGATTCAAACAGCAAAATTCTAGGTATGGATAGGAGATAAAGAAAATAATTTGATCAGGGATTGATTTTGGAGTATGAGAGGAAAAGAGAGATCAATGATGACTATAGGCTCGGCACCTGTAGCTCAAGCGGCTAGGGTGCAGCCACATACACCAGAGCTGGTGGGTTCAAATACAGCCCGGGCCTGCCAAACAACAATGATAACTACAACCAAAAAATAGCCCGGTGTTGTGGCAGGTACCTGTAGTCCTAGCTACTTGGGAGGCTGAGGCAAGAGAATTGCTTAAGCCCAGGAGTTTGAGGTTGCTGTGAGCTGTGACGCCACGACACTCTACCCAGGGCAACAGCTTGAGGTTCTGTCTCAAAACAGCAACAACAACAACAACAAAGATGTCTGTAAAGATTTTTGTCTGAGCAATAAATAGTCTAGCTATTTCTTGAGATGGAAGGACAGGGTACAGTGTTTTGGGAATCATGAATTGATTTTGGATATTTTAAGTTGGAGAGATGTGTTGGATGAAGACTGAGAACTGACCATTGGATTTGGTAACATGGATATTAATTATACTCTTGACAAGAGCTACTTTATAGGGTGGCTGCGATGAAAACATGGGTGCCTGTAGTACCAGCTACTCTTGAGACTGAGACACAAGGATTGCTCAACCCCAAGAATTTGAGGTTGCTGTGAGCTATGCTGCTATGGCACTCTATCCAGGGTGACAAAGTGAGACTCTGTCCCAAAAAAACAAAATATAAAATAAAGTAAAATAAAATAAAATAAAATAATCCAGGTCTGGAAGACTCAGTACAAAAAAATAACATAAGATATCTCACTAATAAAGTTTTGTATTGATTACATGTTGAAATGATAACATTTTTGTATTGATTACATGTTGAAATGATAACTTTTTTATTTTATTGGGTTAAATAAAAATATTCATTTACTTCACTTTTTTCTATTTACTTTTTAAAATGTGATTACAGAAAATTTCCTGTTACATTTGTGGCTCACATATTTCTATTGAATATCACTGGTCTTGACGACTCTTTGGAAGAGTTTTATTATTAAGAGGAGTGGAGAAATGGGACAATAGCTAGAGTGAGATAATAGAAGGAAATTTATTAGTTTACTTATTTATCTATGTATTTATTTATAAGATGGAAGATATTAAACCAGTTTGTATGGTGATTGGAATGACACAGTAAAGGGAGAAGGGTTGGTAGTACAGGAGAGGGAGGTGACAATGTCCTTGTGTAGGCAAATGGAGGGATTGGTCTTAGACAAGAGCCTGGAACCTACCATTTTGCTGGTAGCAAGGAGGGAAGACAACATACATGTATGTGCATAGATACAGTACATGTGGTGGCAGGAAGATGAGGAAGTTCATAGTGAGAACGAAGGAGAAGTTTGTGGTGGTTTCAGAGAGACAGAGGTATGAAATAGTTATCAGCAGAGTGGGAAAAAGAATTTATTAGAAAAGTGTAGTAGAGTTGTCTTGCAATGCTTCTGAGGGAACTCTGGTCATATGCTAGAAGTACTCTGAGTCAACAAGTTTATCAATCAGAATTCCAGGGAGAAACTCAAGAAAGGATTATTTACAAGATATCAACAGGATATAGAAAAACTACAAAAGATGATATCGTACCCTGAAGTCCATAACAGCAGAGCTCCCTTACCAGCCCTACTAGTCCTCTGAACGTAGAGTCAGAGAGACTTGTGTGAAGAGGAGGTTCCTGACACTTGCTTTAAGCTTTTTCTTTGGTAGCAGAGTCTTACGCTATCACCCTGGGTAGAGTGCTATGGCATCATAGCTCAGAGCTATGGGCCTCAAACTCTTGGGCTCAAATGATCCTCTTGCCTCAGCCTCCTGAGTTGCTGGGACTATAGGTACCAGCCACAAGGCCCAGCTAGTTTTTCTGTTTTTGGTAGAGATAGGGTCTTGCTCTTGCTCAGGATGGTCAGCTGCTGTAAGCTTTCATTGAAGGACAGAGACTACCCACTGTGGTGCTTCAGGAGGGAGCCAGGGGAAAAAATATTTTGCTTTACTTACCTTCCTTTCATGTCTTACTTGTGGCTGAGCCTCCCATAAAATGGGGTAAAACAAGAGAATTTGTTGAAGCAGTCAATCTAGGTCAGCCTCCCAAGATTCAGAGAAAAGTAGGGGGCACATGGGAGTTACATGTCACCATGTAGTTGTATTTTTTTCTCTAGACATATGAATATGGAAATACCCATTCCATATTTCCGCTATGTAAAATGACCGTATTTGATATTTCATGATTTTTGATAAAAAATGAACACTGGAACTCTTTTTTTTTTTTTTTTTTTTTTGAGACAGAGTCCCACTATGTCACCCTTTGGGCTTAAGCGATTCTCTTGCCTCAGCCTTTCAAGTAGCTGGGACTACAGATGCTCACCACAATGCCCAGCTATTTTTTGTTGCAGTTGTCATTGTTTTTTTAGCTGGCCTGGGCTGAGTTTGAACCTGCCAACTTCGGTGTTTGTGGCTGGCGCTGTCACCACTGTGCTACAGGCACTGAATCAAGCCAGGAACTCTATCATTTTTTAAGCATTGAATACTTTTCATATGGATATCTTGTAGGAAACATCACCATTTATTCACTAAATGGTAAATATTTACTGTTTACAATGTGATAAGTTTTGTAATAAATATTGGATATACATCAGCTTGTAAGCCAGGTATTTTTCCTTTCGTGCAGTCTACAATTCAGTGTTATAGCTGCCATAAACTATTTTTGGATATATACATTTGTTTTTATTAAATCATAACTGTGTATATTAATGCAATCGTAGTGTACAATGTGCTGGTTTTATATACCATTTGAAATATTTTCATCAAACTAGTTAACATAGCCTTCACCGCATTTTCTTAGTTATTGTGTTAAGACGTTTATACTCTACACTTAGTAAATTTAACATGTACCTTTGTAAAATGCACCTTAGGTGTGTTCCCACCAATTACCCTTCCTCCACCCATCCTCTCCCCTCCCTTTCCCTCCCTCTCCTCCCTCCCCCTCTTGGGCTATAGTTGGGTTATAGCTTTCATATGAAAGCTGTAAGTTAGTTTCATAGTAGGGCTGAGTACACTGGATACTTTTTCTTCCATTCTTTGACATATACACTTTTTTCCAGATTTTTTATGTAACCTTCTAATGAAAGTCCTATCTTCACTCATCACATATACTTTGTTATTCTTGGAAGTTTCTCTCCTTATATACACAGATTATAAATTTCAGACTATACCCTTTCATTACAGCCCAATTCAAGGCCTTCCTTCATTACTGTGTCCCAGCTGATATCCCAGTTTGGGGACTATCAAGGAATTTTCTGTATAAGAATTTCTTTTTATTTAGTATATGTAACATACAATTTAGCCCTTGCTCATATACTGTTTCACCTTGTAAGATAATTTTTTCTTGTTATATATATCTTTCATAAAAATGTAAAATTTTCAAGAGACGTGTCTGTTTCTCGTATTTTTCTTCCTCTCAAAGTATTTGACAAACCTGACCATGTAATTGTTCTCCAATAATTATTTTTCTTGCATCACTTAAGCTTTAAACTCTGGCAGAATCCATCTCTTTTGTTAGGACCATATTGGTATCTGGGCACTTGTCAAACAAGAATTGTTTTTTCTTTCAGGGGTTGGTCACTTTCAGAGATGTGTCTCTAAACTTTTCCCAAGAGGAGTGGGAATGGCTGGATCCATCTCAGAAGGATTTATACAGAGATGTCATGTTGGAGAACTACAGGAACTTGGTATGGCTTGGTAAGGATGTTTCCCCCATATTTAAACATCTTCCCTCTGGGGTCGCTTCCTCCATTGGGAATATGTAGGGCATCTTGAAAGTGCTTAATTGAATTTCTACTTCCTGTTCCCAGGAAATGATTTGAAGCAGTTTCATAGAGATGGTATAGAATGGTGGTTTGGAATAGCAACATCAGCACAACCTGGGAATTTGTTAAAATGCAAGATATACGGCCCTAGACCTAAAAAATCACAGTAAGCCCTCAAAGATCTTGATGCCTATTAACGTTTGAGAGCCACTGTAGTTTCTGATTCAGTAGGTCTAAGTTGGGCCTAAGAATTTGCATTTCTAATTAGTTCCTAGATGATGGCTGCAGCTGCTATAGCACTTTGAGAACCACTGCTGTGGAAGAAGCTTCATCTTCTTTATCATCCATACAAGCATCATTCCATTCTCTGGCCCTTCTGCTAACGTCCTTTCTTACATGATGACCAACAGATTGGGTTTGCATCCTGGAACAACTGTACCATGTTGATTTGTCTGTCTGTCTGTCTCTTGTTCTTGTTTTTCTTCTCCTGAAAACAGGACTCTCCATTTCTAAGCCCAACATGATCTCCTTACTGGAACAAGGGAAGGATCCTTGGATGGTGGGGACAGAGATATCACACAGTAACTATATAGGTGAGTGACAGGTAACCAGGCAGGGAGGGCCATTGTAAGATACCTACCTAACTAGTCATGAAGAAGCTGCCCTGGGCTTCAGGGAGGAGCTGAAATCTCTTTTTTCATGCACTTCCATAGGATCCTCACCTACACCTTGGATTTCTCTCTTTTTTCTTGTCAAATTATATTTCTAGTCTTCTTCCTATGCCCTGAATCTCAATCCTTCTCAGATCTTCTTTTCCCTTTATGGTCAAAATTGTATATATTACTAGATTTTTTTTTTTTTTTTTTAAGGAAACACATTTTATTTTATATTTATTTATTTATTTATTTATTTATTTTTTAAGTTTTTGGCAAGGGCTGTTTTTGAACCCACCACCTCCAGTATATGGCGCTGGCACCCTACTCCTTGAGCCACGGGCACCGCCCATATTACTAGATTTTTTTTAGAGTTTTTTTAAAATCAAAATTATTGTCAAAGACATGCATGCGCATTATTTAAAGCAGGGGTCCTCAAACTGCAGCCCGCGGGCCACATGAGGCAGTGTGATTGTATTTGTTCCCATTTTGTTCCCATTGTATTTGTTCCCATTTTTTTACTTCAAAATAAGATATGTGCAATGTGCATAGAAATTTGTTCATAGTTTTTTGTTGTTTTTTTTTTTTTTAAGTTTTTGGCCAGGGCTGGGTTTGAACCCGCCACCTTAGGCATATGAGGCGGGCGCCCTACTCCTTTGAGCCACAGGCACTGCCCATTCATAGTTTTTTTTTTAAACTATAGTCTGGCCCTCCAGCGGTCTGAGGGACAGTGAACTGGGCTCCTGTTTAAAAAGTTTGAGGATGCCTGATTTAATGAGTCAAGTAGTTTTACAAGAGCTTTTTCCTTTAAAAAGGGATTCTCTTGTTCCCCAGTTTCTCTCTCCCTAGAGGAGTCCTCTTTCTTTTCTTTTGTAGTTTCTTTTGGTGTTCCTTTCATGTTTCTCAAAATATGTTCATGTTGCTACTTCTGAGTTGGTTTTTCAGATTTAGTCCTTATTCAATATCTTCTTACCAAGAACATAAAGATTTAGTGCTTTTTTATCCTGAATCCAACACATGTGCAGACATACATAGACACACATTTCCTGTCCCTTGTTTTATCAATATCGTAATTTTGCAGTGTTCCCAATATTATGGCTATTTAGTGCTAATCGTAGCCATGTTGTGCCTATACCGAGATTACTTGTTCTGTACAACTTTTTATCTTTCCCAGAGTTAATAAATAATTATTTGGGGGGGGTTTGTTTGTCTATTTTTTTTTTTTTTTTTTTTTTTTGCTTAGTTCTCTATATACATATTTCTTTTTTCTTTTCTTTCTTTCTTTCTTTGTTTTTGGAGACAGAGTCTCACTTTATCGCCCTCAGTAGAGTGCTGTTGTGCCACAGCTCACAGCAACCTCCAACTCCTCGACTTAGGCGATTCTCTTGCCTCAGCCTCTGGAGTAGCTGGGACTACAGGCACTGCCACAATGTCTGGTCTTTTTTTTAATTGCAGTTTTTCCAGGGGGGTTTGAACCCACCACCCTCGGTATATGGGGCCAGCACCCTACCCACTGAGTCACAGGCGCCACCCCCCTATATACATATTTCTAATTGAATACCCAGCTCCCTATCAACTGTCTACATCTTTCAAGGCTCTGAGACATATTAGGTAATCTATTGGTTTCACCTTCTTGGATAATTCTTTCCTGGAATCTTCAGGTATGCCTCACTGTGCACAAATGGCTCATTTCATCTACTTGCTCTCAGTTTGAGTTTATCTGATATTTTTTCATGATAAGATTGAGACATTGCATTTTTCAAAACCAGCCTGAGCAAGAGTGATACCCTGTCTCTACTCAAAAAATAGCCGGGGATCACAGTGGGTATGTGTAGTTCCAGGTACTTGGGAGGTTGAGGCAACAGGATCACTTTGAGCCTAAGAGTTTGAGGTTGCTGTGAGCTATGACACCATGGCACAATACCCAGGGTGACAGAGTGAGATTCTGTTTCAAAAATAAAAAATGAGGGGTGGTGCCTGTGGCTCAGTGGGTAGGGCACCGGCCTCATATACTGAGGGTAGTGGGTTCAAACCTGGGCCCGGCCAAACTGCAAGAAAAAAAATAGTCAGGCGTTGTGGTGAGCGCCTGTAGTCCCAGCTACTCGGGAGGCTGAGGCTAGAGAATTGCCTAAGCCCAGGAGTTGGAGGTTGCTGTTGGAGGTTGCCTCGGTAGAGTGCTGTGGCATCACAGCTTACAGCAACCTCAAACTCTTGGGTTTAAGCAATTCTTTTGCCTCAGCCTCCCAAGTTGCTGGGACTATAGGTGCCCCCTGCAACACCTGGCTATTTATTAGTTGCAGTTGTCATTGTTGTTTGGCAGGCCTGGGCTGGGTTTGAACCCACCAGCTCCAGTGTATGTGCCACTGAGCTACAGGTGCCAAGCCATTTTCTTTTCTTTTTTTGAGACAGAGTCTCACTATGTTGCCCTTGGTAGAGTGACGTGGTGTCATAGCACACAGCAATCTCGAATTTCTGGGCTTAAGCAATTCTCTTGTACACCACAATGTACAGCTATTTTGTAGTTGTAGTTGTCATTGCTGTTTAGCAGGCCCGGGCTGGGTTCAAACCTAAGTTGACCACCCAAGGGACTGTAACTTACTGGTTATCATATGGAGGTGGTCAACATAAGGAACTAGGCCTACTGTATTGATATGTACAGGCAGTCCAAGCTACTCGGGAGGTGGAGGCAAGACAATCACTTGAGCCCAAGAGTATGAGGTTGCTGTGAGCTATGATGCCAGGACATTCTACTTGGGAGTGACAAAGTGAGACTCTGTCTCAAAAAAACAAAACAAAAAACAAAAAAGAACCAAAAACAAGATATAACTGTACCAAAGGAAAAAATAATATATGTATACTTTATATTTTACAAGTCACCCTGGTTGAGTCCTTTCACAGAAATTTTGGTGGAAAGAACATATAAAATGCAAGGACTTAGGTCATATTATTGGTTCTAGAAACATTTTTTTCTTCTTCCAGAATTTTCTTTTATATTATTGATCTTTTTTTATGTATTTTTAAGTTCAGTAATGTATTTTATGTATTTAAGTTCAGAAATGTATTTTATGTATTTTCTAAGTTCAGAAATAAAATCCTTATGGAACTCTGATTGAAATTGACCTGATATAAATTAACTTGAGTAAAAAAAGTATGCAGTAGTTGTAGATACTTATAGGGTACATGTGATACTTTAATTTAGGCATACAATGTGTTTGACTCAAATCAGGGTAATTTGGTATCCCTCACCTCGGGCATTTGTCATTTCTTCGTGTTAGGAATGTTCTAATTCCACTCTTTTTTTATTATTTAAAAGCATACCCTAACTTATCATTGATTATAGTCACTTTGTTGTGCTATCAAATATTATTCATTCTGTTTAACTATCTAACTATATTTTTGTATTTAATAGCCACCTCTGACTCCCCCCCTACTCCCCTCTGATAAGCATCATTCTCTGTGCTCATGAGATCAGTTGTTTTAACATTTAGCTCTCATGTATGATGAGAATATGCAACATTTGTCTTCCCATGCTTGGCTCATTTCACTTCCCTTAATACTTTCCAGTTCTGTCCATATTGTTGCAAATGACAGGATTTCATTCTTTTTATGGCTACATAATATTCCATTGTGTGTATGTACCACAGTTTTCTTGTCCATTCATTCAATGATGGACTCTTAGGTTAATTCCAAAATCTTGGCTATCATGTATAGTGCTGCAATAAACATAGGAGTGCACATATCCTTTTGATAATATTGATTTCACTTCTTTTTGATATGAAAGATTGCTAGGTAGGTCTATTTTTTTTTTTTTTTTGAGGAAACTCCTTATTGTTTTATAGTGTTTTGATACTGTCTTACTTTCTCACCAGCAGTGTACCAGGGTTCCCCTTTCTCCACATCCTCATCAGCATTCTTTAGTGCCCATCTGTTTGGTAAAAGTCATTTTAAAGAAGGTGATATGATATCTCATAGTAATTTTGACTAATTCACCTCCTAAGGCTAGTGAATTCCTTTGTCTTTGTTGCTGAATGCCATTATGATACCATTGGCTTCTAAGTATTTCTCTATTCCAGACATAGTGACTATCACTTCCACACATACAATATTTATTTCCTGTTCTATTTTTCCCCAGGATATTCCCACATGTGGAATTCATTTCCCTGCAACATTTATCTACCATGCTTTTTTTTTTTTATTTATTATATCATAGCTGTGTACATTAATGCGATCATGGGGTACCATACACTGGTTTTATAGACCGTTTGACACATTTTCATCACACTGGTTAACATAGCCTTCCTGGCATTTTCTTAGTTATTGTGTTAAGACATTTACCATTTATACTCGAGTATAAGCCGAGTTTTTTCGGCACAAAATTTGTGCTGAGTTCGGGTTTTTCGGCACAAATTTTGTGCCAAAAGAACTCGGCTTATACTCGAGTATATAGGTATATTCTACATTTACTAAGTTTCACATGTACCCTTGTAAGATGCACCACAAGTGTATCCACCATGCTTTTAAAAACACAGTAGTTGAAGCTCCAGGAACTTTGGAATCTCTCATGTTGGAAAATATCTGTAGTCTTCTCCTGTCAGGCATCTTTCACTTAGCATTACGTTTGGTATTGTTTAAACCTGCCATTTGCCTGAAGTAAAGATGTATTCTCAGTAAGAGGGAATATAGTGGCCCTGAGTGGTGGATAAAGGAGACGAGGTAAAGAGACCAAGTGAAGGAACAGAAATAATTATAATTCTAGGGAAAGAAGGAACAAGATGGACCTAACAGATTAAATGAATGAAGCCTCTCAGGGGGTTTATATAGAGGCCCAAGACAGAAAATCTGAAGGTGTGCATAGGAAGGAATGATTGGGTTAGGTTCGTTCTTTGGGCAGAGGGTATATTGGAAAGAGGAAAGATACAGATACATAATCTGTTCTTTGTCTTTTGATTTCATATTGACCTAGTCTGGAAGCAGCTTTTCTTTTCAACAGATGGGAAACTATTGTGTAAAGACTATATCTAACTAACACCAAAATGCTAACATGCAGCTCAAAAATAATCCCTAACCACATCCAAACATGAAAATGGCTCTGTCACTGAAGCATTCTCTATATTTGGTAGACCTGATCATATCCTTGAAAACCAAACTTGTATTTTCCAAGAATCATTCCTTAACTAGTGAGTTTTGATTTCTTTATAGTACTAATAATTTATATCATATTATCTATTCCTTTTTCTTGAGACAGAGTCTCACTATGTTGCCCTGGGTAGAGGGCCATGGTGTCACAGTTCACAGCAACCTTAAACTCTTGGGCTTAAGCAATTCTCTTGCCTCAGCCTCCCAAGTAGCTGGGACTACAGGCGCCTGCCACAAGGCCCAGCTATTTTTTGATTATAGTTGTCATTGTTGTTTGGCAGGTCTGGGTTGGGTTCAAACCTGCCAGTTCTGGTGTCTGTGGCTGGCGCCTTAGCTGCTGAGCTACAGATGCCGAGCCCATATTATCTATTCCTTTATTATGTGCCACATCAAATTATTGTACCTATAAGTTTTGGCTCTCAGAGTTTAAAAATGGGAGAAAAGCACCTTATTTGAAGATGTTTTCCCCCCTCTAGTAGTTGCTATAGGGTGGCCATAAAGTTCATGTGCAATTTTAAATTGTACACTATTTTAAATTGCACATGAACATAACCAACCTGTATATTGGCTCATTATTGTACTGTGACATAAAAAGGACTTTCCCCTTTTCCTCTTGTTAAGATCACTTTTTTTTTTTTTTTTTTTGAGACAGAGTCTCACTTTGTTGCCCTAGGTAGAGGGCAATGGTGTCACAGCTCACCTTAAACTCTTGGGCTTAAGGGATTCTCTTGTCTCAGCCTCCCAAGTAGCTGGGACTACAGGTGCCTGCCACAACACCTGGCTATTTTTTGTTGTTCACTGTTATTTAGCAGGCTCCGGCTGGGTTGAAACCCACCAGCCCCCAGTGCACGTGGCTGGCGCTCTAACCACTGAGATACAGGTGCTGAGCCGACATCACCTTTTTAAAAAAATGATTTTCTTGGTTGGGTATGGTGGTCCACATCTGTAAACCTAGCTCTTTGAAAGCTTGAGGGGGGAGGATCACTTGAGGCCAGGAGTTCAAGACTGGCGTAAGCAAAACAGTGAAACCCTGTTGCTACAAAAATAGAAAAACAAATCATCTGGGCTTAGTGGTGTGCACTTATAGTCTCAGCAACTGGGAGGTTGAGCCAAGATGATCACTTGAACCCAGGGGGTTGAGGTTGCGATGCCTGACCCAAAAAAACAAGAGATCGTGAGAGAAACTGGTTTTCTTTCCATCTCACCTCAGTCAGTATTTTCTCCTAAGGTATGAAGTATCTACTCCATAGATATCATGTTTCTCTCAATGAGGAGAAAAGCTAACCTCCAGATTTCTTACTAGACACTGAGGGAAAAAAACCCAGTAATTTTTCTCAGGACCCTAATAAAATCTTAGAAGTTGTTGAACATCATTAATGGAAAAATTTATTATGAGAAGATTAATCTGGCAGCTTTCATTTATTCAGTAACATACTATCATTGTCCTAGACACTGGATGCAACAGTGTTAAAAAGGAGTGAACATCAATCACCACTTTCATGGAGCTTTCAGTGCTATGAATACCAGTGTAGGAGGGACTGGAGTCTTTAATGACTCCAGGCAGAGAAACTGTGGTTATGATCTAATCGGTCATCCTCAATTCCCTATCTTCTTTTTTTTTTTTTCAATTCCCTATCTTCTTGGCATTTAGCTTTGCCTCTTGATTCCCTGCCTTTTATCTGTTTCCCCTCCTATCATTTCCCCATCACAAACACATATACCTTTCCCTGTTAGCTTTCTTCATTCTTTGTGTTACCTTTATCTTTTATTCATATTGCATGGCCATATTTTGGAGATGTTAGAACCATGTATTTTCTCCTCTCCTTCCCCCCAGTTAAAAAAAAATTGAGGGTAGGGGGACAGAATCTCATGCTGTTTCACTGGATAGAGTGCCATGGCATTACAGCTCACAGCAACCTCAAACTCCTGGGCTTGAGCAATCTTCTAGTTTTTTGAATTTTAGTACAGATGAGGTCTCCCTCTTGCTCAGGCTGGTCTCAAACTCCTGAGTTCAGGCAATCCACCCACCTTGGCCTCTCAGAGTGTTGGGATTACAGACATGAGCCACCATATCTGACCCTAGTTAAAATTTTGAATTTCTTCTATATAAGTTTTCTTTCTCCCTGCAAAGGAAAAAAAGAGACATCTTCTTTCTTGATATTTTTCAGACTGGGAGACTTGGTGTGAAATCAAGGAATCATTTCCAAAATGGTTCATTGATGAAGAAGAAATATCCCAGGGAATGGTAATGGAAAGAGTAAGAAGTCATGGACATGAATGCTCCAGTTTCAGAGAAGTCTGGAAATATGAGGATGAATTTGAGCAGCATCAGAGAAATCAAGAGAGGCAAGTGGCAATTGTTAAGGAAACCTCAACTAGGAAAAGAGACAATGAATATAATAATTCCAGAAGTATCACCCTGAAGTCAGTACTTTTAACACAACAGAAAGCTCCCACCATAGAGCAAGTACATAAATTTGATATTTATGATAAAATCTTCCCCCCAAATTCAGTCATAATTGAATATAGAAGACTCCATACTGAGAAGGAATCTTCAATAGGTAATGATTGTGATGAATTCAACCAGTGTACACATTTTAGTAAAGTTATAGGTATTCCTCCTTCTGAAAAGTCTTATGGAGGTAATTATTTTTCAAATCTCTTAAGTTTCCACTCATTACTTACTCAACATCAGAACACTAATTTTGGAAAATTACCCCATGGGTATGATGAATGTGGTGATGCCTTTAGCTGTTACTCATTCTTTACTCAACCTCAGAGAATTCACAGTGGAGAGAAACCATACGCATGCAATGACTGTGGGAAAGCCTTTAGCCATCACTTCTTTCTTAGTGAACATCAGAGAACTCATATTGGAGAGAAACCATATGAATGTAAGGAATGTAACAAAGCCTTCAGACAGAGTGCACACCTTGCTCAACATCAGAGGATCCACACTGGAGAGAAACCCTTTGCATGTAATGAATGTGGGAAGGCCTTTAGCCGTTATGCCTTTCTTGTTGAACATCAGAGAATTCACACAGGGGAGAAACCGTATGAATGTAAGGAATGTAACAGAGCCTTCAGACAGAGTGCACACCTTAATCAACATCAGAGGATTCACACTGGAGAGAAACCCTATGAATGTAATCAATGTGGAAAAGCCTTCAGCAGACGCATAGCCCTTACTCTCCATCAAAGAATTCACACAGGAGAGAAACCATTCAAATGTAGTGAATGTGGGAAGACCTTTGGCTATCGCTCACACCTAAATCAACATCAGAGAATTCATACCGGAGAAAAACCCTATCAGTGCATCAAATGTGGAAAGTTTTTTAGGACTGACTCACAACTTAATCGACACCATAGAATTCATACTGGAGAGAGACCATTTGAATGCAGTAAATGCGGGAAAGCCTTTAGTGATACTTTAGTTCTAATTCACCATAAAAGAAGTCATGCAGGAGAGAAACCCTTTAAATGTAGTAAATGTGGGAAGGCCTTCAGTTGTGGCTCATACCTTAATCAGCATCACAGAATTCATACTGGAGAGAAACCCTATGAATGTAATGAATGTGGGAAAGCTTTCCATCAGATTTTGTCCCTTAGGCTACACCAGAGAATTCATGTTGGAGAAAAACCTTATAAATGTAATGAATGTGGGAATAATTTTAGCTGTGCCTCAGCCCTTAGACGACACCAGAAAATTCATAAAAGAGAAACCCTTTGATTAAAACAAGTATATGGAAGAAACATTTAGTCACCAAGTCCTTATTCGATATCAGTGAGTTATTTTTGGTTAGTAATTCTATGAATGTAGTAATATGAAAAAGCTTACAACAAGTATATGGAAGAAACATTTAGTCACCAAGTCCTTATTTGATATCAGTGAGTTATTTTTGGTTAGTAATTCTATGACTGTAGTAACATGAAAAAGCTTTCAGGTCACATGCATCCATTATTTGAAATATTCTGAGAAGCAGACATATGTTTCTTATGATCTGTTCTATACCCGACTTACCCCACCTTCAATGCATATGATTCTGTTAATCAGGAAAAAAAATGGATTGGTCATAGGCCAATTATTTCCACCAATCTAGTGATTAATAAAGGATTAGCAAGGTTGGCGCTCGTAGCACAGTGTTTAGGGCACCAGCCACATGCAACCGAGGCTGGTGGGTTCGAACCTGTCCTGGGCCCACTAAACAGCAGTGACAACTGCAACCAAAAAATAGCCAGGCGTTGTGGTGGGTGCCTGTACTCCCAGTTACTTGGGAGGCTGAGGCAAGAGAATCACTTAAGCCCAAGAGTTTGAGGTTGCTGTGAGCTGTGGCACTATAGCACTCTACTGAGTGTAACATAGTGAGAGTCTATCTCAAAAAAAAAAAAAAAAGGATTAGCAAATGGCCCTGTGTGTCTGGATCAATAGAGTCCTTTGGCAGTTAATGGGTAGAAGGAGAGAAGGTGTTTTTTTTTTTTCTGGAATTGCAAATTGCAGGGGTTTGTGATTAAAAACTCACCTGTAGCCTTTTTGACACTCCATGAAGAAAGCCTTCCCAAAGAAAAATCTAACACAAAGGAAAATGAAGATACAAGACAGAAATCCAATGACATTGTTTAATCTCCTGGATCCAATCATATCTGATGTCTATACCATCCTTTTAAATTTTTGTGATCTAATAAATTTCCTTTTTGTTGTTGTTGCTTAAGTTAATTTGAATTAGATTTTTGTCTCTTGGAATTAGAGTACTGATTTACACATCCTGTATTTGCTATACACACGAGAAAGCCTTACCTTTTATGTGGCATAATTATTTATCCCAAAGAGAAATCTAATGATATAACAAGTATATGACAGTTGAATATACAGCCTTCATAAACCTGAGATAATTGATATATTTTACTTGGTGATAAAATTAATTTAGTATCTGGGTGGCACCTGTGGCTCAATGGGTAGGACACAGCCCAATATACCCAGGGTGGTGAGTTCAAACCCAGCCCCCACCAGATAAAACAGCAGTGGCAACTGCAACAAAAAATAGCTGGGTGTTGTGGCGGGCGCCTATAGTCCCAGCTTCTCGGGAGGGTGATGCAAGAGAATCGCTTAAGCCCAAGAGTTTGAGGTTGCTGTGAGCTGTGATGCTACAGCACACTACCAAGGGCAATAGAGTGAGACTCAAAAAAAAAAAAAAATTAATTTAGTATTTATTAGTCTTTTCACAGCAAGGATGAATATTTTAAAATTCACTTAGTTAAATTCCTCAACAGGCTTTCCCTTAAGGAGTTAAAATTATTTGCGGCAGGTGACTTACCTGCATGGGCCTATAAAGAGAGAAAAAATTAGGGCAGTGACTGTGGCTTAAAGGAGTAGGGTGCTGGCCCCATATACCGCAGATGGCGGGTTCAAACCTGACCCTGGCCAAAAACTGAAAAGAAAAAAAAAAAAGCGAGAAAAAATTAAAAGCTAAGAGAATAATGGATTAATCAGTTTAATGAATGTCTATTTATCTTAAAGGAATTGTTTGATTTTCTTCTTTCAGCATGGGTTAAAACATATTGTATGGAGGAATATAATAACAGAATTATAAATGAGGTCCTCTTTTGTGGGTGAGCTATAAACTTGGTTTAAGAAGTTTATGGATAACTTTTTTGAAACTAGAGATATCAGACAAAGACATTGCTGGCATACATACAGAAAGAATGTATGTATACATTGTATGTACATACAATGTATGTATACATACATTTTTGACTAAGAGTAAAAATAAAACAGTTGATGCCTAAAATTTTTAGAGAATAAATCATTACCATTCCTCAGAGTAATGAGGAAAGTGAGGGTATGGAAATTTGGCCATTTTGAACAGTTAGAACTAGTTAGAATTTTGGGCATTATCTGAATAGCATCCATTGTCTATGGTCATACCCCCCTGAACACTCCTGATCTTGTCTGAACAGCATCCATCTACAAAAAAACATCAGAACAAATGACTTAGGAATGACTCCATGTTCATGGAGTGAAAAAATGACTAATACTTTGATAATTTAATTGTCAATTTATACTTACATCTAATAAAATATGAAAATTATTTTTAAAATATTAAGACAGATTGCCTTTAAATAATGTAAACTACAGATTTAGTATGACTCCCAAACCTTGAACAGCAATAAACATGATTATAAAACATTGTCAAGTTTACATCTAATCTAAAATATATTCATATTATAAGCTTAATCATCATTTCTTCTTAAAAATTATTTCCTGTAGATACAGAAGTACTTATTTAATAATTTCTAGACATCGAATAATAACTTATTTTGGAAAGTTTTCCAAGGTTACTATGTACAGTAATCTTAACAGACTTGAAGAAGAAAAATAATTCATACCAAACAACTCAGAGTCTGAGTTATTTACTCAGTTACTGAGTTTTTTTGATCTGAGTTTGGTATCTGATTTCTTCCTTAAAAGTGATGTAAACCCAACCTCTGCTATTACTGTTAAACTTCACTTGTCATGTTGACAAAATCCCTTATGCCCATGTCTGTAGCACAGGTGTTTGTATCTTTTTTTTTTTTTTTTTTTTTTTTTTGCCAGTAGGAAGAACCAGATGTTTTTATTTTTTATTTATTTTTATTTTTATTTTTTTTTTGAATTTATTTATTTTTTTATTGTGGAGAAGGGGCAGGGAAAGAAGGCAGGGGAAGAGGTGAGTGACAGGGTCGGGCCAGTGGCATGGTACCACATTGGCTGTATCTAGGTAGAGGCAGTTTCAGGCCAGGC
>CAUYPK010007313.1:0-28476 GCA_963574355.1 Loris lydekkerianus | reverse complement strand
CCCCCCCAAACAAGGTAATAAAAATAAATGAATAACTTATTAAAAAAAAAAAAAAAAAAAAAAAAAAAGAAATGAAAGAGTGGGATCCAAAGACATCTTGGGGATTGATTCTGCCTAAACAATTTAATAGAGTGGCTTTGGGGGTCTATTCTAGGTTGAATTCAATCATCTAGCCTGGGTGACTTTGTAAATATTGACACCATTCACCAAGATGTGTGAGGAAGAGCAAGTTTCTGGAGAAGGGAACAATTTGACTCTGGGGCAGTATTTGAGATAAAAATCAAGGTGACATTGGATTAGCTGATCAGTAATACTCAAATACAGCCCTCACTTAATCATTCTTCCTTAAGAGGGTTGCAGGGGAAATACGCATACAAATTGTACAGAATGGTGAAAGAATATTTTCTTGTCCACATTTGAATGCAAAACTCTAAAGGGCTGGTCAGGTGTTGAACTCCTGTGATCCAGACTTGACTCAGTGATGGTCAAACTCCAATTCCAAGCCAAAACTGTAGACTTTACAAATTTGATGTAAGAAAAAGTTAATTCAGAGTCTTTTAGCATGGGACATAGAACACAACACTTTCTTCAACGCCAGAGCTTTCTGCTGCAGTCTTTCTGTCTGGAGAGCAGATGCAATCTTGGGTCTTGGGTCATCTCTACTTCAGTGCTGGAGACAGGCAGGAAGGAAAACCCTGTCTACTGGCTTCTCTGAGTCCTCCCAGATGGAATCATCTCTGCACTGAGATCAAAGAGCTTAGCCTCAGGTTAAGAACTGTCCACCAGTTTGGTAGCAAGAACAAATGTATTTAAACCCAAAAGTTCTATCTCTCTTCTCTGGAAGTGTTAAGAGGTTGGGAGAAGAGAGGGAAGCCTGAGTTTAAGCTGCTGATGGCGATGTCCTGTAGATAGTAGAGAAAGACTCGTTTGAAACTATGAAACGGCATCTATGTTTAAAGTACAAGCTCAAGAATAATCAGCATATAGATGATAGATGTTTTCATGGGCATGTATAAGCTTCCTCAAGGGAAATATGTAATTTCAAGGAATGCTACCTAAAAGTGTTGAGAAGATAAAAAAGGAGGAATAAAAAGAAAGCATTTCTAGAGAGGCAGAAAGAAAACAGGAGAGCTTCTTGCCACAGATGTTCAGTTTTTGGTACAGGGTTGATGACGCCACATGATACAGAGAGATGCCATGAGACAGGATTAGAACTTGGCAGTTTTATGGTTAGGAGGTCACTGTCAGCCTTAGCAAGAATCATCTCCATAGCATTGTGGGAAATGATGGGAGACCCATAGCATTGTGGGAGACAGTGAGATGATGCGGTGAAGACTGAATGGACAGTCTTTCTGTCTTTCTTTCTTTCTTCTCTCTCTCTCTCTCTCTCTCTCTCTCTCTCTCTCTCTCTCTTTCTTTCTTTCTTTTTTGAGACAGAGTCTCACTATGTCGCCCTTGGTAGAGTGGGGTGGCATCACAGCAACCTCAATCTCTTGGGCTCAAGTGATCCTTTTGCCTCAGCCTCCCAAGTTGCTAGGACTGCAGGTGCCTGTCACAATGCTCGGCTATTTTTTTGTTGCAGTTGTTGTTTAGCAGGCCCTGGCCAGGTTCAAACCTGCTAGCCCCCGTCTATGTGACTGGCACCCTACTCTGAGCTACGAGCGCCGAGCCAAGGTAATCATATTTTCTAAACTCCATAGCTCCAACCACATAGCTCCATGGAAGAGATTTCCTCCCCTCATAAATGAACTTATTAAGTTGTATTTTATGATACACTTAATACACTGAAATCCCCCAAAATAAAATGAAATTATAATGCCAAGCACATGTGGGCATAGTGAATGTCCTGTCTCAGGGAGGAGTTGGAGAAGCCCCAAGCATATTAATAGTGATTAATAATAGCTAACTTTTCCTGAGCAGATACCCTGTGTTGGACATTGGGTCAAGCTGTTTCTGTGCCTTTTCTTATTTCTCAAGATGATTTTATGAAGCTATAGTAATTTACCCTCCCTCTGAAGGTGAGGAAACAGATACAGCCAGGAGGAGGCGGAGTGGGAGCCCTCTGGTGCAGACCCCGCGCCTCATCACATTGCCCTGCTGCCTCCAGGGCGGGTTTGTGGAGGAGCTGGAGAGGATGAGTGTGGAGCCTCATGGCAGTCACAGCGGCTGGACCAAGGCCCAGCCAGCCAGTCAGCAAGTGGCAGGACAGACTAGAAGAAGGGAGGCACCTCAGAGACTTTCCTGCTGCAACCTTGAAACTCCCTGCTCTGCCTTCTCTAAGCTTAGTGGGACAGAATTGTAGGGAGGACTCTGAGCTGTGTCAGGAAGGAAATGCGTTTGTTGTTGGAAAATGGGGTCTTTGAATGAGGAAAGCCTTACAGGTGGGGCCTTTATCAGGGTGGCCCAGCCAAGTACACAGGCACTGCTTCCCACATCCGCCAGGGACAGGTGACATAGGTGACACACAGGTGACACTGGTCCCATAGATTATAATGGACAGGCTGCTCTTTACTCTTTCTGCTGCGTTGTCCCCAGCGTGTGGCTTTGTCCTGAAGGCTGCCCATGGCTGAAGGCGACTCTTTGGCTTTCATTCAGCTTCACATCTGCTCATAAACTTGTCACAAGACCAGCTGCCTGCAAGGGAGGATGGGAAGGGGGTGTTTATTTATCTGTTCAGTCCTTTTAAATAGTAGTTTTTTGCCGGGCTATCCGGCAGGTCCAGAAGAGGGGGGGAGCAGGGCCAGCCTGACTCTGTCCCCAGGGCTGAGCGGGATAGTGAGCGTCGCAGCCACGACACGGAGCAGGGAGTCTGTCGAAGCAGGAACTCAACTTTATTGCGTCAAGCAGCCGCTTATATAGAGCGTGGGGAAGGGGCGGGGAAAGGAGGCGGGGGATGAGGTGCGTGATAGGGTTGGGCCAATGGCATGGTGCCACGTTGGCTGTATCCAGGTAGAGGCAGTTTCAGGCCGCGCCTTGCTGAGTCGCGGAAGTAGCTCGATGGATCTACTTCTAGTCAGGCTCGGGAAGTTGCACTAGGCCTCAGGCACATGGCAGGGCCCAACAGTTTTTTCTTCTTTTTAAGTTTTAAGTAAATTTATTTCCGGTTAATGTGAGGGTACAAGCAACCAGGTCAAAATATTTGACTTTGTTAAGATAGAGGTTGTCTTGTAGTTATGCCCCACAAACAAAAGGTGTGCCAACCCCCCCCCCCCATTCAGTGAGAGCACCCCAGACCCTCCCTCCTTAGTTACCCCTCCCCCAACTTGAGTTGAAGTGAGTGTTTCTCCTACTTAGTCATGTATTGGAGGGTCGCTGGCTTCATACTAGAATTGAGTATGAGTACATTGGATGTTTATTTTTCCGTTCTTGTGATACTTTACTAAGAAGAATGTGTTTCAGCTGTAATATCCAGGATATTACAAAAGATGTGAAGTCACCATCTTTGTTTTTATGGCTGAATAGTATTCCATGGGGTGTTATCAATTGTAGTTTTTTAGATGAACCAATTTGGATATTAGAGAGGAAAAGGTCTGGTGTGATCTCCCCTGAGGACTTTGACTGGGGGACATTTCCTTTACTTTTCAACAAATATTGTTTGAGTTTGGAGCAGCTTTGTCTCCAGATGGTTCCATTTGAATTTTGTACCTGTCAGCCCCTTCTGCTTGTCTTCAAGGATTGTCTTTGCTGCCTGCAAAATACTCCCATATTGGAGTGAATGCCATCATCTGAACTGTTATATCTGGGGACCTGTGGTTTCTTGAGTTCGTGGATACAGGCCTGGGACTTTTATGATTACTACAAAGCAGGGGTTCTCAACCTGTGGGTCGCAACCCACAGGAACTGTATTAAAGGGTCGCAGCATTAGGAAGGTTGAGAGCCACTGCTGTAAAGTGTTTTGGCTGTGGACCACCCTAAAGTTCATCAGTTAATCTGGCAAATGGAAATACCAGAAAGTCCGTTAATTCCTGACAACCTTTAAGAACCACCAGATACTGAACTGTTAGAAGAATTTGTAAGCACCCAAACACTAGAATAAAAGCTTTTATTCTAGAACATTGGTAGCAGAAATTCCCTTGTGGGGAGTTGGAATGTGGGTGTGGTGAGGTGGGAATGCCTGATAGGGCCTGGAGCAGCTGGCAGGCCCTGGGATGCTGCTTCTTGCTGGGAGGAGCCCCCGGCTGGTTACCTGGAGGTGCTATGAAAATGTGGAAAGTACCTCTCTGGGGACATTTATAGCTTTTGTATTATACACACAACAACCAAATCATCAACTGGGCTATACGTTTTTGGTCACATTTTGAGCAAAATATTGAAGGATATTTCTTTTATGTTAATAAGTAGTTGCTCACAATTTTTTTAACTTAATTGTAAAAAATTTAATCATAACAGATAAAAGACTTCTTTCCATGTAGAATATACAATGTAGAAATACATTTTGTTTAGTCCAATAAATACAGAAGTAATAGTGTAACTTTGAAAATATTCATGGTGCAACTTACCTGTAGCTCTGTGCCTGGAGGCAGTTTCAGAACATTGAGGCCTAGATTGCCAAAATAACATTTATTTATTAGTTGCAGAAAATCACAAATTGGATCTTTCCTTTTTAAATCAGATGCAGAAAATCACGTGACTTAGTCAGAATATCAGGACTAAAACGGAAAGCAGCATTGCCGCCTCCTTCGGGCTTGGAGCGCTGTTTTGTCTGTGGTGACCCCTGAGCTCTTTAGAAGTATCAGGGAACCCCCAGAGTGCAGACATCTGTCAGTCACCCTCGCCATGTGCTTCCATTGCCCCGTCTTTCACTGACCGTCCCTGCACAGTCGCTGGGATTCGTGGAGACCTCATTTGGACCCACGGGTGGGGGTGTTTCTACTCTCTGGCCAAATCTGTCACTGTGCACTTCTCCCTCCCAGGGAGAGGCAGGAGGTAGTGGCTGGGTTTTAGGGTATCTGACTCTGTCACTGCCATCCTGTCTTTGATCCATGAGATTCTTTGTGCAGTCTCACGGGCAGTGACCACACACTTCATTCACATGCAGCTGGATATGTCATCTCTGCATACAGGGAGGGTTTGGTCACTGACTGCGGTTCCGTCCTGTGGTACCTGGGTTTCGACTCTGGGAAGTTTCAAATAGGCTTTTCTGAACTGGAGCTTGGCTGGCACCTTCAGTGAAGTGATTGGCTTGTTCCATGTGTTGACTGATTTATAAAACCGACTTTCCCATCCTCCCTTTTACTCTGAAACGCTGGCATATAAGGGCTGTTGGTAATTAACAATGAGGACATGTCAGAGCAGGAAAGGCTTGGCTGGAATAGGGATTTGATTTTGTTCCATCCTGAGCTTCTACTCAGACTATTTGTATGCACGTATTGGCCTCATTTGACACAAAAAGAAGAATCATAAGAAAGGGTCATACAGCTTCCTCAGGAGTAAGTGAATTCATGTATTTTAACTGAGGTGCTGTAACTAAGACAGTGTCCAGCACAGTGTGGGAAATAGGGTTGAGGGAATAAGGGAGGCAAAAGCAGGTCCAGACGTCTGGGAACTGGCCTCCCTCAGACGCAGCCTTACGCTCCTGGAGAGGGACGTGTTCTGTACCTGTAACCTAGGACACTGCTCCTGAGTGCTTGTGACTGCTCAAGGCAAAAACAGAGCTCTCCGCAGCCATGTCTCTAAATTTAATAGAAGGACAGAAAATTTTTCTCAAACAGAAAAATTACCCAAATTCCCTTCTCATAATGTGACTAACGATTACAATGTGACTGCGATTGTCATGAGTTAAATTTACCTTCATTTCAGTCTTGTGGCTTCTAGGTAAGAACCCTTGTGATTAGCAGGGTTAGAATTAAGTTCACATCCCGACAGGATTCAGTCTGCAGAAACGACTCATATAAATTGAGTAGCAATCAGTGCAGCTGAAACAAGCACAAATTCTATAAAAAATTCTATTGAGATCCCTCATAACTAACACCAATTCAGTCTGTGGCCGTGCCAGTCACCTGAGCCACCCAGGCAACTCACTGAATCTTGGGCAAATCCTGATTTCAGACACACATAAAGGTGAAAAAATGTGGATCTTAGAATCAATGAAATATGTTCTTATAATAAATATCAGTTTATAAGTACCTAGAAGGTGATTCTAGAAGGAAAGCATGTATTTTTTAGGGAACAGAGTTTTTATGTCACATTTTGGCTGCTAAAGGTTATTTTTGCTTATTTTCTGCTTTGCTTTTTTTTTTTTTTTAATTTCTTTAAATTTCAGATTATTATGAGAGTATACACAATTAGGTTACAAAGCATTTTTTCATTTTCAGTTACATGTCTTTAAGCCGGCAAGTGTCTCTCCACTTATTCACAGGTGCAATCCCACTACTGATCAGCACGGGGTATTGACCTGCTCCATTTCCGACCTGGGCTGGTTCACCCCTCCTTAGGCAACCTGCTGGCCCCCTGCTCCAGGGAGCTCACCATAGTGATGCCAAACTTAGTGCGGACACCTGATTGGCATAGCGCACTACAGTCCAGAACTCCTGGACTCAAGCCATCCTCCTGTGTCAGTCTCCTGAGCTGCTGTAACATTTTAAATTCCTCCTGGGATTTTCCTGGGACTTGTGTTCTGGTCTTCCCATTTATTCCTATAAGAGACAGGGTCCTCAAGGTCCCCACATCACATCTCTGTAGAGATAATTCTGGGAAAGAGTCAACAAAGCCCACTCCTCTTGGAGTGAAGTTCACAGCCTCATCCTCAAAGGTCACTGAGTCCATTTCCTGCTTCTGGGGTGTCCCTGTGTCTCTGTAGATTTTTGTGGTCAGTGCAGGTTGTAGCTCCAAGAGGCTGCAGCAGAACCCTCAGTGGCTTCTCACAGCAGCACGGCCCTGATGCCTAGTGCAGCCCTGACGCCCAGTGCCCTGCCCACAGTCTCCACCACAGAATTGTTCTTAGGCTGTTGTCAGGTCTTGTCCTGTGGTAGAAAGAGTATGGAAGAAGCAGTTCCAGGACCTGAGTTAAAGCCAGACTTTTCTTATTTATTCTTAAGGGTCACCTTCCTAATTTACAAATGGGGAGCATTTACAAATGCTTTCCTTTTATAAGATGGTGGTAAGATTTAGGTAAAACAATGGATATGAAATTTTTTTGCAAAGCTTTATTATTAAGAGTCAAAGACTCATATGACCATAGACTCAAGGCAGGTAACGTAAGTGAATGACGTGGCTTTCAGTGTCAGAGACGCGAGAAGGACTAGTGAGGACTGTGGCGTCCGGGAGGGTTTGCCTAGTGAAAGAGAACAGCTGCTTCTCAGGTGTATATATGGGTATTTAAGGGAAGAGTTGTATTTTGATGTGTTTACATTGTTAGTAATAATAATTTAATAAACTTAAAACTAATATTTAGTGGTTTATCATAAGTAGGCTAGGAATTAAATTAAGAAGATGATTGTAGATGAGGGGCAAAAGGGAACAGAGACAGGAGAGAAGGGGATCAGAGAAACCCAAAATCGCGTGCAGCGGCCAGGTGCGGTGGCTCATGCCTGTAACCTCAGCACTCTGGGAAGCTGAGGTGGTGGATTGCCTGAGCTCACGGGTTCAAGACCAGCCTGAGCAAGAGCGAGACCCCGTCTCTACTGAAAATAGAAAAACAAGAGGATTGCTTGAGCCCAAGAGTTGGAGGTTGCTATGAGCTATGATGCTACAGCATTCTACCCAGGGCAACAGCTTGAGACTCTTGTCTAAAAAAAAAAAAAAAAAAAAAAAAAATCCTGGTACAAAATGTACTGTAAGAAACCTGGCCCTTTATGACTGAAGAGCCTATTCTCTTTGGAACTTCACCCGTCACCCTGCGTGATTCCTTGAAGTCACTGAACAGACTAGGCTCACCTGGGCAAGGCTGCCCTCTCAGGGAGAGTAAGTGCTTTTGGGGAGTTAGGAAATGTAAAATGTTTAAACCTGGTTAAAGAAAGTGTCTCTCCAGACTAGATAAGGAGGAAAAATAATCTCCTTTTGTCTGTCACCTTGGTGTGGTCAGAGGTGTCAGTCTGTCTGAACACAAGGCCACTCCTGTGATTTGTGTAGAGGCCTAATCGGGGTCTGCTTTGGCGTCCTGCTCCTGGACTGTGTTTCCTGTCCATGCTCTGTGTTAAAATCATAAATAACTTAAAATAGTAACAGTAAAAGATAAATCAGTCCAATTAACATAGCTAATTTAAAAAATAGTTTGTTTAAAAAATATAAGCACAATCCGAACCATGACATAAGAGTTAGCCTTACCTCATTAGATTGATGATTGAAACAATGGTGTATATAATAAAAGCGGAGCTAGCCTGGACCAAGGAGCTGTCCACTGGTCCTCATGTTTGAAGGTGGACAGACTCCCGACCCAGCTGTTCTTTAAAAAACACTTTCTCTTAGTGTCTTGACTTTTCATTTTTCCCTGATCCTCTTGTCTCTGCCAGATGCTGGGAGGGAACTCACGACTCAGTGTGGGGCTGGCTCCCAACATTTGCCATGTGGGAATGCAGACTCTTTCTCTAGATGACTGTTTTTTTTTCCAGAAGTGCTAGAAATTCAGATTTTTTGTAAAATCTTTCAATTTTTAAAGTTAGTGCAAAATTTTTTTTAACCTTACAGACCAAGGACAATATTATTGTGACCTGGAGCCTGCTCTTTGTGCTATAAATATTAATTTCTTTTGAAAACAATGCATGCTAATTATAATATTTGTTGACAAGGTTTCCTGTTAGAAAAGATATTTATGTGCAGGTGGCTTCCCTCATCTCATTCCCTGAGAAATTTCTGCTTCAGATTTCTCCACAGAAAGGTGATTCCATGAGTGTGTGGAGAGGAACACGTCAATGTGACCCTGCCTCTACCGACCGAAGCTTATGCGGTGAGACCACTGCAGTAGGAATTAGAGTCTTATCCCCAAAAGCCTAAGGAAAGTGGGGCTTACAGGCTAACTCCAAGAAGCCATGGACAGAAGGAAGGGGGCTGGGCCTTGTGGTTGTCGAGGCCTGGACCCTAGAGCCATGAGGACGCGTAGGGCAGTGCATTTCATCGTGATGAATTTCTTCTAGGATGATTCCTTTTCCACTGTTACTCTATGAGATTGTCCCTGTCATTCATTCTGACATAAATTGCAGTTAGTCTCTTCTCACTTTAAATCAGAAAACACAGTGTAGCAATGACAAACTGCAGCATTGGGTTGTGACAAAAAGCCAGCAGACCTACCTGGATTAAATCCCAGCCCTTCCACTGACCAGCTGTGCGATGTTGGCAGAGAAGTTAAGTTGTTTTTAAAATGTCATGGTGCTTGTAAGGATTGTGTACAAGGCTCCTGGCACATGATAGGATTTTTAGAAAAAGACACTAATTCAGTTGGTATCTCTAATTCAGAAATTCAGAGCAGGATGCTGTGGCTCACATCTGTAATTCTAAAGCTTTGGGCAGCTAAGGTGGGAGGATCCCTTGAGGCCTGGAGTTTGAGACTAGCCTGAGCAACACAGGAAAATGCCCGGTCTACAAAAAAATGGAAGAATCAGCTGAGCATGGTGGCTCATGGCTGTTGTCCCATTTCTTTAGGAGGCTGAGGTGGGAGGATCCCTTGAGTCTTAGAGTTTGAGGTTGCTGTGAGCCGTGATGCCACTGCACTCTAGCCTAGGCAAAGAGTGAAGCCTTGTCTCAAGAAAAAGAAAAGTTAGATTTGTTTTATGGTGGACTATGTGTCCCTAGTCCTGAGCACAGTGTCAGGAACATTGTAAGCTCTCAGCTGTGTACTAATAATCGAAGAATTTATATAACTCTTGGTTATATAAATTTATTTTGGAGAAATAATGACTTAGGAATGAGGCTGTTATTTCTATTGCTTATTTATATTCAGTGGTATGTACAGGTTAGTTGTTTTTATAACTAGATATTAATATTTGTGAAACAAACGCTCTGTAAATGGTAACCATTATAATAATCCAGAAGTGGGGTTTTAAAGCAACAGTGTAAGTAAATTCACCTTTCACAATGAAGCAGGCACTTGATCTTCTTTTAGCAAATGTATCTTGTTTATCAATGGGATATGAACAGGAAGGTCACAGAGATCTATCAGTGCAGCCTTGTAGTAAGAGGTAAATAGAATCTGTTTTGTTTTAAGGATCTCATTGGTTAAAAAGTTACAAATGTGATAAATACTGGAACTTAGACCCTATATACACCATGTCACTGTATTTTCTGTTTTTTAATAGAATTATATACTTTATATAGTAAAATGGGGAGACAGTGTTGTCATGTTTAACTTAGGGTTCAAAGTACCTACTTCAATAACAAAGTAATAATTTTTCCACCTATTGATTCTGGAGGTTGTTAGTTTCTTTCCTACTGAATGGATAAGATAATTTATCTTGCTCTAATGTTCTGTGGTAGAATGGAAGTATCCCTTCCATGCCAGCTTAAACTCTAAGAAATGTAACTGAAAACCAGAAAACACTTTGTAACCTAATTGTATATACCCTCATATTAATATGAAATTTAAAGAAATTAAAAAGAAAAAAGAAAACCAGAAAATAAGAAAAATAACCTTTAGCACCCAAAATGTGACGTAAAAACACTGTTCCCTAAAAGATGCATGCTTTCCTTCTAGAATCACCTTCTAGGTACTTATAAACTGATATTTATTAAAAGAGTGTATTTCATTGATTCTAAGATCCACATTTTTTCACCTTTAAAGTGTCTGGAATCAGGATTTGCCCAAGATTCAGTGAGTTGCCTTGGTGGCTCAGGTGGCCGACATGGCCACATAGTCCGTTTCCTCTGGTAGACGGGCCGAGATGTGTTCACATGGCCCTAAGGCAGCAGCGAGAGAGAGAGGCCAGCTCTCTCCACCTCTGCTAAGGTCCTGTTAGCCATGGCCAGTTGCAAGGCCAAGTCCAGGGTCAAGGCATGAAGAAATAGACTCTGTATCTTGGTAAGAGGAACAATCCAGTCACATTGCACGTGTTGGGATGGGAGAGATTTCTGAGGGCATTTTTGCAAGCAGTCTGCTATGGTATTTTAAGAAATATCATAGTTCAGTGTTTTTTTTTTTTTTCTTTCTGAGTTATAAATAAAATAATATATTTTATAATTGATGGTATCTTAAAGTTCATAAAATATGGTATATGTCTATTGGGTTTTTAATTCGAGCAATAAAACATTCAGTGTTGGAAATTAAAATGATACAGATGTGTAGGATGAGAGTGCTTCCTTGCTGTCCCACCTGCACATCCCAGATCCTGGGACCAGGGCAGGGCCTTCTGACTCCTTGTGCGCAGCGTTGTGAACGAATCCAGATTTTATAGAATTAAATCCTGTAGCGCCTAGAGGCACGGCAGTCTGACACACACTTGTTGTGGTAGGCTGAATAATGCCCCTCAACATGTCTAATCCCTATATTTTAAAGAAATACATAGTTACTGGCTAGGAATTGTGATGGATTCAAAGGGTAGAAAGTAAAATCCCCTTGTTTTCCTCATCAACTACTTCTATATGTTCTCTAAGTTACCACTCTTAACATTTTCATATGCATTCATTTTTTTCAGAAATAGTCACATTCATTCTTTTTTTTGTCCAAATAAGATTACGCCAGATTTGCTTATTTTATTCTGTGCCTTTCTTACTTAATGAAATATATTCTTAGACATAAGAGGTCTAAAAACCAAGTTTGCAAACTCATCCTAGAAAAAGTGCTACATACCTCATTGCTCAATATCATTATAGTCACATTCAAAGTACTCCCCTAGGGAAAAAAATGCGCTGATGCCGGCACCTGGTCCACCCTTCAAAGCAATTTTGAAACTCTTCTTCCGGAATGGTTATCAAAGCTGTTGTAGTATTATTATCGAAGTCCTGAATGTCATCCAAATGTCTTTATTTTAATATTTTCATTATCTTGGGGAAAGAAAAAAGTCATTGGGGGCCAGATCAGATGAGTTGAGGGTGTTCCAGTATAGTTGTTTACTGACTAAAAACTCCCTCGCAGACAGTGCTGTGTGAGCTGGTGCATTGTTGTGATGTAGGAGCCATGAGTTGTTGGTTAAAAAGTCCACATTGTTTTCATCCAACTTTTCACCTGGCCTTTTTAGCACTTCAAATATTAAACTTGGTTGACTGTCCAGTCAGAGGGATTGTTCATAATGGACAATCCCTCTGATAATCAAAAAAGGTTAGCAGCATGGTTTTGACTGTTATTTGGACTGGAACCTTTTCAGTGGTAGAGAATTGCTGCCTTCCATTGTGTACTGTGACACTTGGTTTCAGGGTCACGTTGGCACACCTGGGTTTCATCACCAGTGGTGACATGCCCCAGAACATCATCCTGCCTCTCCCAAAGGTCTTAGCAAGCTTCGACCCTCCTTTGCTTTTGTACACTGGCGAGCTCCTTCAGAACCTCTTTTGCACACACCTTTCTCACGCCAAGATTGTCGGTTAAGATTTCCCTGACTAACTGTTCTCTATCCGTGTTTAGTTGGTCTGCTGTACTTCTCATAGTCAGCCAATAATTTTGAGGCACAATTCAACAAATTTTTGTAATGTTTTCATCATTTTTGCTACTGGCCTCCCTCACCTCTCTTCATCAGTGACTCTTTATCGCCCCTCAGAAAAACATTTAATTCATTTGTACACTGCTGTTTTCTTCACGGCATTATCCCCATAAACTTGGGCTAACATGTCCCTGATTTCACTTCCACTCTTGCCAAGTTTAACAAGAAATTTACGAATGTTTGTTTGTTGCTCTAACCGAAGCTCCCACATTCTCGCAACATAAAACACTCAAGAACGCTAACACCACCACACGTCACTCAAGAACGCTAACACCACCACGTGTCACTCAAGAATGCTAACACCACCACGGTCGACACAAACACAGCTGTGAGACACCAACGTACCATGGTGATGAAACCTTACTGAGTTGCTTGTACAGCGTTGCCAGTGTAAGCAGACGGTGGCCAGATCACAAAGTTAATTTCAGACCTCGTATTTTCATAACGGTAAGTTGACCTATCTATTTCAATACCATAATGTATTTACCGTTTCTCTGCTAGGGGGCATTTAGGTTGTTTCCAGGACTTTTTTTCCTTTTTTCTTTTTTTCCTTTATTATAAGCAATGCTGAAATGAACTCTGAATTTGCAAAATGAACAGTGGCTCTTATCTGCAAATATAACTGTGAGCAGTGGAACCTCTACTGCAGGGAAAGCTGCTGTGTGTGTGGTGGGGTGAGAGGGGTGTGGTCTGTCTTGCTGTTCAACACTTTGTCTATAACTTTGTTATTTTAACTTTAAAACAAATTGTGAAACATACAGACAAGCATATAAAATATAAATGTATAGTTAAGTGCACTACTGAAAAGTGAACACACAGTCGCTGTTCATGTCAGGAAATTGAAGATTGCTGGCCTCTGTGTGCCCTTCACTATCACACTGGTGAGCTCCTTTGGAACCTCTTTTGCACACACCATTCTTGGGTTGGGCACGGTGGCTCACACCTGTAATCCTAGCACTGTGGGAGGCCAAGGTGAGTGGATTGCTTGAGCTCACAAGTTTGAGACCAGCCTGAGCAAGAGTGAGACCCTGTCTCTAAAAAGCAGCCAGGCATAGTGGCAGGTGCCTACTGTCCAAACTACTCAGGAGACAGAGGCAAGTGAATCACTTGAGCCCAGGAGTTTGAGGTTGCTGTGAGCTGTGACGCCACAGTACTCTATTGAGGGCAACAAAGTGAGACTCTATCTCAACAACAACAAAAGAATTGACAATTGACCCTGGAAAAATTATAGAAAGTGGATGTAAGAACTACAAACAAAGGGAGAGTTTGGGACATTTAGTGTTAGGATAAGCAACCTTCCTGCAAGACTGTAGCTCGTGGGACATTATATTTACAGCATCAACACCACCTCCCACCCCGCCAAAAAACAAAAACAAAACAAAACAAAAAACCCTGGTTAACTCATATTTAGGGATATGGGAAAATATTTTAGGACAAATGCCATAAAAATATTAAAAGCAAAGAAATAGTGTTTAAAAGACATGTTACCTTGACAATATAATCAAAGAGATTACCTCAATGTGAAATACATGCATCCATTATATATATGGTACATTAAGCAACTCAGTCCTCAGCTTTAAAAGCTAAATTGAGGCTCAGCACCTGCAGCAAAGTGGTTACAGTGCCAGCCACATACAGTGAGTCTGGCGGGTTTGAAACTGGCCTGGGCCAGCTAAACAACAACGACAGCTGCAACAAAAAATAGCCGGGTGTTGTGGTGGGCACCTGTAGTCTCAGCTACTTGGGAGGCTGAGGCAAGAGAATCACTTAAGATCAAGCGTTTGAGGTTGCTGTGAGCTGTGACGCCATGGCACTCTACTGAGGGCAACAACAGCTTGAGACTCTGTCTCAAAAACAAAACAAAACAAACAAAAAATCTAAATTTATTCTAAGGGAAGTTCCCAGGAGAGTGTAGCCTTGAAGTTCTGGTTCCTGGTCTACTCTGTTATGTAATCTCCTCCGAGGAATCCTTTCTGATCAGTGCTGACTGGTCAATGATGGAATTGAATCCTAGGCACATGTTCTTTTTTTTTTTTTTTTTTTTTTCCCCCGACTTACACACAAGTCCAGAGGGTAGCACTAAAAATGGCAAAGCCGAGGTCCTCCTCTGTGAAAGGCCCAGCGAGGGAGGCTCTGGGGCAGGGCGTGAGGGTGTGCATGGGTGGAGGAGAGATCTCACCCTCTCTACGTACAGCTCAGAGCTCAGAGCTGGGAACTTCCTGCCTTGGCCTCAGAATATCTTCTTGGATATTTTGCTCTCAAATTTATTTGGCTTTTTTGTCCAAATAGTTAACTATCTAATTTTTTTCCACTGAAGATTTTTATGAATGTAAAGTTTCAGGAATTGGGATGTATGAATAAAGTTAAAATGAAAAGTTTAAGGGAGAGTAATGAGCATCACACAAGTGGGGATAGACCTAGTAGTTTTGTGACACAAAGGAATCCTCCTTTCTCACTGTTTGATACTTAAAACAGATACAGGAAATCACGTATCTTTCTGAACACAGAGAGAAAAATCAGTCTGACCTCAAGTGAATCTCTCTAAACAAGTTAAGTGAATCTTTAAAAAGCCCCACTGGACTCTCATTAGTTCAGGAAATTTGTAAGATTCTCAGCTAAGAGCCTCATGTCACAGCTGGTATCTATTGATGGGTGACAGTCTTGGAAATTGCCCCTTGTGGTTTTGTTCTTAGGATTGATTCTCTGATCACATGTATTTTATGTGTATTTGATTGTTTTTTTTCTTTTTAGAGACAGAATCTCACTTTGTCACCCTGGGTAGAGTGCTGTGACGTCACAGCTCACAGCAACCTCCAACTCCTGGGCGTAGGCGATTCTCCTGCCTCAGCCTCCCGAGTAGCTGGGACAACTCCTGGCTATTTTTTTTGTTGCAGTTTGGCCGGGGCCGGGTTTGAACCCGCCACCCTCGGTATGTGGGGCTGGTGCCACAGGCGCTGCCCGTATTTGATTGTTTTTATATTGTAGATGTTGATGCTATTTTAGTTCTGTTCTTTGCAAGTATCATTTTCAGAAATGGCAGCTGAAATGTGGCTCTCTGCTTTTTGGCATTCCTACAGAATTGGGATGAAAAACAACAGAGAGGAATCTGGTTAACTCATCCTTTACTCTGCTGGTTACCACCTGTCAGTTTATTTTCCCAGATTCATGATTTTATTTTGTGTGGTATGGGGAAGCAGGAGAAGTAAACAGAAACCAAAGTTATTATGATTAATTTGAAATTGTTTGCATTCTGCTCAAGGTCTGTTCTAAGAAGAGGCCAGTCTTCTGTGTTAGAGGTAAAAATAACAAATTATAAAGGAGAAAAGCATAGCAATATACTTATGAGCAAAATATTTGACACTTACAAGAGAAGCTATGGAATTGCCTTTCCCAGAAAACTTAATTGCTTACTTTCTTCCTAAAGTGTGCAAATTAAGATTTGTGTCTATGAGCTTAATGCCAGGATGAAAAATAAAAGTGACACCTCGGCTGCAATATGGAAGAGTGGGCAGGATAGGTGTTGAGGAGAGTGGTGCAGAGAAGGCTGTAGAGCAGAGCTGATCTATGAAAAGTTATTTTTTATTTTAATAAATTGTATGATTTTGAAACATAGCGATTTAAATGCAGCTAACTGCGCCTTGCATTTTCAGAGTCGTGATTTCTCAGTCACCAGTTACCTACTGCTTAGGAAGTAATGTTAGCTGTTCATTTTTAGATGGCAGCTTCTCCTGAGCTCCAGGAGAATTTAAAGTCATTTTCTTTCATCTTTTCCCTGAATGTATTTTTTCCAGAATTGACTTTCACAGTTAATTAGTGAAAGCTTTCTAAAACAAACAAAAAAATTATATGTGTTCTGCTAATTTGAGTTCAGCATATGTTGGTGATTAAGAATCTTGTCTTCACAAGTCGTAATGCAGGGAAGTTACAGTGTGAGCACAAGGCAGGGGTTTCGTTCTGTTCCCTAAATACTGCCTGGCACATAGTAGGTGCTCAGAGAACATCTGTTGAATGTAGAGTAGAAATGTGTATTGGCTGTGAAACCTGTTACTGGGGCTTCACTTAGTCAGTCCTCATCTATTTGAAGAATGTATATATTCATGGTAGTTCAGAAAATCATATTTTATTGTTATGATTTGAATGGTGGTCGTTATAGCTTGCTAGTGTGGTTTTTTTGTTTTTTTGATTTGTTTTGTCATTGTTTTTTTGAGACAGTTCTCACTCTCTTGCCCTGGGTAGCGTGCCATGGTGTCATCACCGCAAACTCCTGGACTCAAATGATCTTCTTACTGAGCCTCTCGAGTACATGGGACTGCAGGTGCCCACCACAATGCCTGGCTAGTACACAGATGAGGTCTCGCGCTTGCTTAGGCTGGTTTTGAACTACTCAAATAATTCATCCATGTTGGCCTCCCACAGTGCTAGGATTTACAGGCATGAGCCACCACACTCGTCTGCTAGTGTGATTTTTTTTTTTTTTAAAGAATATCCTTTATTTTCAGTGAATCTATTTTATCACTGAGATTTTGCCTTAATATGCAACACATCTCCTTCAATGAACAATAATCTCTTGTTTCTCTAAGGCATTTTATATTTTGTATCTTTCACACTTAATCATCTGATCTTCTCTGCAATGCTGTGAGGTGGGATTGGCAGCATTATCTGCCCTGCTGGCCACTTCATTTTTCCTTGCTGGCTGACCCCCAGTTTTGTACAGTTATTTACTGCTATCCCTTGTGACTCAGGACTACATCCTGGCCAGTCCAAGTCTTTGACAGTAAGTTCATTCCCTTTCCCAGGGACTGGGTTAGGAGTGTGGGTGTGACCCAGTTCTGACCAGTAACCTGAGAGGGGAAGTCGGCTGGGGGTGAGGAAGGAGATGTATCAGGAGGGAGAAATGGGAGGGAACGTTCACTTCCTTTTTGAAAGAAATGGCCCGACTTTCTGCTGCCTATTGTCATACCTGAATGTGACTATCGGACCCTAATGAGGTGCCCTGAAAACAAGCCGACATGCTGAGCATAGTGGGAGAGGAAGGGGTAAAAAGTAGCCACCACGCTACCCCGCCCTGGAGCTGGCCCGTGCCGACTTCTGGTCACAGAGAAGGTGTTCTTGTTCCAGTTGAGGACGTCATAAGTGACATTGGCATCACTGTTGCTGTTTTACTGGCACTGGAACTGAGACTTCCAGAGAGTGGACAGGACTAATCATCACTGGATGGGGAATCCACTATTGAAGCGAGGTGGGTTAAAACGTACATGCTGATTCCCAGTCTGTGGCTCTCCTGTGGAGGAGGGAGCTGGATCACTCAGTTTAGGTATTTGTGCTTGAAATCCATTTCAGACTGTAATTATTTGGTGATTATCTATGACAGATAATGTTTTAGAATTCTTAGTGATCTCTTGTTACCTACTTAACTTGGGTGACAATCACACCTCGAAGAGAAGTCCTTTCACAACTAAAGCACTTTTTCTTGTGATGTTTCGTATATAAACCTTTCAAAGAGCTTGTTAAACTCTGCTTATAGGGACATATTTAAAAAAGTATATTCAATTTTGAGAAGTGATGTGGTTCATTTGTAAAAGGAAGAATTAAAATAACTGCCCAGCTCATTGAACTGGAGGAGAACAGGTCTGGCTTTGGAGGTTATTCTGTGTGACTATGGAAAGTTCATGGCTGGCCACAGACATGATGCTCTGTGCCCTGCCGTTCTTTGTAGACGTCTCTGCATTCCACCCCATTCTTCTCCCCGCCTTCCTTTTCCCTTATGTGGAGGGTAATGAGAATGTGGTGCTTACCTTCTCACGAGGGAGGCAAATCAAGACAGTCTGAGAAAGGGAGTTTATTCGTGGCTGAAGAATTCAATTTAAAAAATATTTAATACCACATGAAAGGAACTTTAATGGGGGAGGTTAGGTATTGTGAAAGGAAAATTATTCTTGGTGGAGGCATTTCTGGCTGATCAAGAAGCTGCTGCAGAGACTGGGTAGGAAGATCTCTTGAGCCCAGGTGTTGAAGGCTGCAGTGTTTTATGATCATGCCTGTGAATAGCCCAGGCAATGCAGCAAGACTTTATTTCTAAAATGTAAAAATGAGAGAGAGAGAAAATCCAGAGGAGGCTGCACAGACGACTTAGGTGGTCTCCGGGAGCTGACGGTCTGTGGCTGCCACCTCCCCCTCCCACCCATGGTGAAGTGACTGCCATGGTGAAGTGACCGCCGGGTCTGGGGCAACTGTTGTCGGGGGCTGGACCTGCACCTCCTTCTGTCCTTTGCTCCTTCCCAGGGCTGGAGGGCTGGCTCGCAGAGAGGACTAAAACAGGACTAAATTTTGAGACTGCTCTTCTCAGTAGCAGAATGGTTAAATATTATAGTTCCCTCAGTTTATTCTTTTCCTTCCTGATCGAATGAAATACTTTGAAGAGTCTGAAGGTGGACAGCTGTGGGGCTTTCACTGGGCATCTTCTGGAATGTTTTCTTAATTTCATCTAAAACTACAAGTTTTAGATGATCCGTCCCACTACAAGTTTTAGATGAAGAACCCAAATTCTTAGGAATTGATTAATGTCAAAAAATAAAAACCTAATCTCATTTTTCATTAAAAAACCTTATGTCCATACAGTTTTATGTCACAGCTAAAATGAGCCTGTGGTATCCTGATAAGGGCAGTTTAACACCACGGGCAGCACAGGTGATACCGTATGTTGGTGATTACCGACTTCTAAAGGCTGCTCTTGGCTTTTCCATTTGAAGTATTTAAAGGTTTGATTTCTTCTTTTAAAATTAAATATATTCGTGAATGGAAAACTTGCTCTTCAAACTAGCATAGCTTTTCTTTAAGAGATTATCTCAAGCTATGAGATGGAAAGGATATTTAGAAATTCAGAGTAAGGATCTAGAAGCAGCGTTTCGCTCCTTCTCAAGTCCCTGTCTGGCTTGGCCCATCTGCCTCCACTCCAGTCTCCACCATGTCCATCAGGTGACCCAGAAGTCCTATGAGGTGTCCCCCTCTGCCCCACAGGCCTCCAGCAGCTGCTCATATAGCAGCGGGCCGGTGCCAGCATCAGCTCCTGGAGCTTCTCCTGGGTGGGCAAATGCAGTTTCCAGAGTGTCCTGGGCACTGGCCTGGGTCTGGGTGGAGGCTACGCGGGGGGCCAGAAGGATGGGGGCATCACAGCCGTCACAGTGAACCAGAGCCTGCTGAGCCTGCTTGACCTGGAGGTGAACCCCACATTCAGGCCATGTGCACCCAGGTGGAGGAGGAGGGGATTGGGATTCTCAACAAGCTTGCCGCCTTCACCTACCAGATGCGCTTCTGGGAGCCTCAGAACAAGATGCTGAAGACCAAGGGAACCCTCCTGCAGCAGCATGGACGGCTCGTGTGAAAGCTGCACGAACAGCCTTCAGGACAGCTGCACACACTGGGCCAGGAGAAGCTGGGCTCGCAGCAACATGGACAGCATGTCTGAAAGCCACATCAGCAACCTTCAGGACAGCTGGCCGGAGAGGCTGAAGCTGGAGGCAGAGTGTGGCAACATGCAGGGGCCGGTGGAGGACCTGGAGAATAAGTGTGAGGAGCAGACCAGCAAGCCTACAGCGCGGCGAATGATCCGTCCTCATCAAGAAGGCTGTGGACGGAGCGCCATGAACGAGGTGGGGCTGGAGTCCCACCTGGTGGAGAATGATCCTGGAGTCCCACGGGGAAGGGCTGACTGATGAGATTCACTTCCTCAGACAGCTGTATGAAGAGGAGAACCGTGAGCTTCAGTCCTGATCTCCAACATGTCTGTGGTCCTGTCCCTGGACAACAGACGCTCCCTGAACGTGGACAGCATCATTGCTGAGTCTGTGCCCGGTATGAGGAGATCGCCATCCATAGCTGGGCCCAGGCTGAGAGGTGGACCAGACCAAGTACCAGGACCTGCAGGGGCAGGCTAGGAAGCACGGGGATGACCTGGGCGCACAGAGACGGAGATCTCCGATAAGAACCGGAACATCAGCCAGCTGCAGGCTGAGATCAAAGCTCTCAAAGGCCAGAGGGCGTCCCTGGAGGCTGCCATCATGGATTCCAAGCAGCATGGGGAGCTGGCTGCTAAGGATGCCAACGCCAAGCTGGCCCAGCTGGAGGCCGCCCTGTGTCAGGCCAAGCAGGACATGGCTCAGCAGCTGCGTGAATACCAGGATGTTATGAAGGTCAAGCTGGCCCTGGGCATGGAGATGGCTGGAGGGCAAGGAGAGCCGTCTGGAGTCGGGGATGCAGAACAAGAGTATCCACACGAAGACCCCCAGTGGCTACTCAGGTGGCCTGGCAAGCCCTGACCTCAGCTATGGCCTGAGCTCCTTCCAGCCTGGCTTTGGCTCTGCTGGGGCCTCCAGCTCCTTCAGCTGTATCAGCTCCACCAGGGAGAGCCATGGTTGTGAAGGAGATTTTGATTCCGCCGCGGGAAGCTGGTGTCTGAGTCCTCTGATGTCCTGCCCAGGTGAGCGGCCGCTGCGGTCCCTCCAGTCCACCCGGTCACACGGCTGCTGCAGAGCCTGTGGAGGGAGGCAGCTGTTCCAGGGAGCACATGGAACAGGAGACCCACCTGAGGCTCAGCCCCATCCCTCAGCCCCCACTTGGGGGAGTTAACCACCTGGGGTAACCCCTTTTACCCATGCCCCCAGCTAAAAACTAATTTGATTGCTTTTTCCAAAATGAAGCCTCAGCTGCACTTCTAACCAAAAAAAAAAAAAAAATTCACACTTGGGCGGCACCTGTGGCTCAGTGGGTAGGGGGCGTGGCCCCATATACCGAGGGTGGTGGGTTCAAACCCAGCCCCAGCCAAACTGCAACAGAAAAATAGCCGGGCATTGTGGCGGGTGCCTGTAGTCCCAGCTACTTGGGAGGCTGAGGCAGGAGAATTGCCTACGCCCAAGAACTGGAGGTTGCTGTGAGCTGTGATGCCATGGCACTCTACCAAGGGAGCAATAAAGTGAGACTCTGTGTCTTAAAAAAAAAAAAAATTCACACTAAGATGTTGGGTACACCCTAACCTACAGTTTAGATTCTGTATTCTGCTGCAGTGAACAGCAAACCTTAACTCATGAATAATGTCTGAAATGAGTGAAGGGGTTATTTTACTTCTGTAATAAGAACTCTAGAGGTGGGCTTTGTAGGGTTGGTCAGTGGCTCAAGGAAGCCATCAAAAACTCAAGCTTGCTTTTGCCTTTCCATCAGCCATCCATGATGATCTTGTCACTTTGAAGTCTTAGGGTGGCTGCCTTAGCCAGCACTGCATCTGCTCTCCAGGCGGGGAGGAGGAGGCAGAGGCTTCGACACACACCAGCTGCGTGCTCTTCCAGAGCTTCCTGGACGCTCACCTCAGTGACTTCCGCTCACATCTCATTAACCAGAACCGTGTCGCATCCCTACCCCTAGCTGCACACGAGGCTGGGAAATGTAGCTGTTTAGGCTGGACACGATGTCACCCTGAGCACAGTTGGAATCCTGTTGGAAAATATTTTGAAAAGAATTATATGTCTGTTATCTCTAAATGAATAGGACTTAGGAATAGTAAAAATAAATGAACATTTACTGAAAGCCTCTCTACCCTAGATGCTGTGCTGTTGCTTAGCTCTCTGACATATGGTCATACACACGTGTACATGGAAAAATAAAATAAGCTTGGAGTGGATTTAAAGAGCGAAAACAGCAGTATTAATTGTATGCTTTGTGGATGTGTTCTCTCAGTTAACTTAAATTTACAATTAATTTAAAGGACTGTATCTTGAAACTCAGAAATTACACTGGGAAATTTTGATTTGATATTGATAAAAAAAAAAATCTATGTATTAAAATCTAGGATTCATAAGTGAAAGTTTGGAGAAAATATTTGCAATATAGATTAAAAATTCTTAATATTCATAATGAATAAAAAGCCTCTGTAAATAAATAATAATAAAAGCTAGTCCTGTTAAAAAGTAAAACATACGGACAAATATTTCTCCAAAGAAAATACATAGTCAAAATGTTAGAAATAAATATTTAAATCAGTTCATATTAAAATAAACACTGAAACACCATTTTTGATTCCCAGCTTGGTACGTATTTTAAAAATTTGATAATATTCAGCTTTGTAAGGATCTAAGGAGAAAAGTCACTTTCATATACTATTGAGAATATTGTCAATACCATTACCTGTTGATGTGATTTTTGAACAAAGACCCTTTGAAAAGGCCCTTCTTGGGAGACATTTTACTTCTTAGGATAAATCATGCTTAAGAAATATTAGCATAATTTTACAATATGTTTATTGTAGCATTGCAGTTAAGTGAAAATGCAGTTAAGCTAAAATGTCTATCAATAGAGACATGGTTAAATAAATTATGTTAGACCATACAGTTATTAACTGGAAAGCTGTCTATGGACTATTAAGTAAGTGAGTTGCAAAGTGATATGTCTATGTTTCTGTGACACCTCCTCCTGTTTTAAAAAAAATCTACATATGCATATAACTGAGTTGAAGTAAGAGGTCTGGTTATTTTTTACTTTTTATGCTTAGGTATTTGAATTTTTTGCAAGGTTGAATTATTCTGTGTGTGTGTGTGTGTTTTCCTAGGATAAATTACCTGTATTTTTAAACAGTAATGACTTTTTTAAAGTTGAATTTTTAAAAATAAATGAGTCTATAAATTTGTGATTTTCAGAGTGCTAAAATAGAGACTGATTTGTATGATTTGTTTTCTGGGTTTAGGGGGAAGCAAATGATGTGATAGAGAGGAAAGAGTCTGTATTAATGAAAATCTGTAATAAATTACAGAATATTGGAAAAGAAATGCTGTCTTCTGCCTTTGAGCTGCTTCATACTAACTTGTGTGAACCGCGCTGGGCTGGGTCACACTGCAGTAACATGACCCTCCACCCTAATCCCCGAGTCATAGGGTCTGTGATTCTTGAACGTTACGTACTTTGCTGACAGACCCACTAGGCTAACTGAGGCCCCACCACCTTTAGCATTGCTGCTCTCCGTGATGGGGAAGGGATTTGGCAAATCCTACACTGGCTTTTAAAGACTTTTTCCCAGAAATGACACACATCACTTCACTTATACTTCATCAGTCACAGCAGGTCCCATGGTTGTACCTAACTAAGGAGGTTGGGAGGTACCATCCTACCCAGCTCAGAAGGAAGACAACCGGGATATTTGAGAACCCCTCGATGGCTGACACACACTTCAGAGGGTGCTGTGAGATGAGTTATCCCATGCAGAGTCGGGACACACAGTAAGAGTTTATTTTTGTAGATCACTCACTTACACTAAGCTAGAGGGATTACCTAACGAGGGAGGGAAGGGGGGGTAAAGTCACACCTGACGGATGGGAACGTTACTCGCTTTCTGGATGGAGGGCACACTCACAACTTTGACTTAAAATATGCAGAAGCAAGCTGTGTCAAACATGCATGTCCCCATACTATCCTAAAATAAAAAATACACATTTATTGAATGAACATGTATTTCTTGAGTTCATGCCATTGTGATAAACCTATGAAAGATAAAAACATTTGTATGTATATAGGTGAGATTTTATGAAAATCTGTGACACTGCTTCCTGTTTTAAAAAAATGGTGAGATTGCAGTTAAGTAAAAATGTGGAATAAGCTAAAAATGTTTTGAGACAGAGTCTCACTATGTTGCCCTCAGTAGAGTGCTGTAGCATCACAGCTCACAGCAACTTCCAACTCTTGGACTTAAGCGATTCTCTTGCCTCAGCCTCCCGAGTAGCTGGGACTACAGGCGCCCCACCACAATGCCCGGCTATTTTTTGTTGCAGTTGTCATTGTTGTTTTAGCTGGCTCAGGCCGGGTTCGAACCCACCAGCCTCGCTGTATGTGGCTGGCACTGTAACCATCGTGCTATAGGCACCGAGCCGAAACTTTTTCTTAAAAAATCTCCATACATCACCAACGATGTTTATTACAACTCTGTGAAGAAAGTGCTCATAGTAAAGGAAGTTAGAACTTCTGTAAAGCTTTTTGTGTGCTTGATTGCTACTAGATGCATTTTATAGCACTCCTCAGCTGTGCTTGTAGGGCTTGGTTGAGTGGGAAGGTACATTCCATTATGAGACAGGAAATCTTTATGGACAGTCCCTGTGTGTATGAACTTCAAGTGCAGAGGTTTTTACTTAATGTCATGTCCATTGTTCAGTGCAAAGCTGTCCGCATCCGAGCAAAGTGAATTTATTCCTCCCTCTCATAAACTTCTCAGGGGTTTAGTCTTACTGTCCCCAAGGAGTCACTTCTTGACCATAAGTTCCATTCTGTTTTGAGCAAATAAGCGGATGTTTCAGGTCCTTAGATTCCTCAGGGTAGCACATTTACAAGACAGACACATTTTTCTCCTAGAATCCAGGAGGAAGTAGAAATTCCATCTTGGCGCCTTAATAAATGGTGGGTCAAATCACAAGAAATTTCACGTCATTTCTTCACATCCTGATTAATTTGAGATGCAGGTTATCTAGACTTTAAATTTTTCATGCTAACTTGTATGGTTTTTATTTTTCTTACGTCTCTAGCTGTTGACTAAAAAATCCTTGGCTCAGCGCCTGCAGCTCAGTGGCTAGGGCGCCAGCCCCGTACACCGGAGCTGGCAGGTTCGAACCCAGCCTGGGGCTTGCCAAATAATGACAACTACAACCACAGAATAGCCGAGCAAGTGGCGGGCACCTGTAGTCCCAGCTACTTGGGAGGCTGAGGCAAGAGAATTGCTTAAGCCCAAGAGGTGGAGGTTGCTGTGAGCTGTGACTTCACTACTGAGCTCTCTACTGAGGGCAACATAGTGAGACTCTGTCTCAAAAAAAAAAAAAAAAAAAAAAAAGACTAGAAAAACCTTTAAAGTCTTCACCATACTTAAAGAAATTTCTTTATAAAAGATGAGGTGGCCCATATGCAGCTGCCAGCCTTTGTCTGACTGTAGAAATCAAATTCTTTTTTTTGACACCAAGGCTCACTTAGTCACCCTGGGTAGAGTGCCGTGGCGTCATAGCTCACAGTAACCTCAAACTCTTGGGCTCAAGAGATTCTCTTGCCTCAGCCTGCAGAGTAGCTGGGACTACAGGTGCCCGCCACAATGTCCGGCTATTTTTAGAGACGGGGTCTTGCTCTTGCTCAGGCTGGTCTTTAACCCCCGAGCTCAGGGAATTCACCTGCCTCGGCCTCCCAGAGTGCTGGGATTACAGGCATGAGCCACGGCACTGTGCCCAGAGAACAGTCATACTGATGTACACCTACACTTTAATGCCAAAATTTGGGATGCTTATTAAGAGCAGGCAGCAAGGACTGTCTGAATTCAGAGTTTTGTTTCGTTGTCCGTAGGCCCGGCGTTTAGTGCTGCGTTTCCATAGCACTTCCTAAGAGTGTCAGTCTCAGCAGTCCCTCAGGAGAGGACGGGGAAGAGAGTCAGCATTTCTGGCACGTGGGCTGTGTGGCAGCACCGTGTTGTCACGTGGTCCCTCACTAGAAGCTTGCTGTGGGCTAGCAGATGTCCTCACCTCTTAGACTAACGACGATGAGACGGATGCTGGATTGAGAGCTTTACGGCCTGTCTCTGCTCCGAGCTTCTGAGCTCCTTCAGGGCCCACAGTGTGGTACTGATAAAGTCATTTACATGAACGCCCGTGTGACGGGGTGGATGCCTAGTGGGTAGACACAGAGGCGGATGGACCACTCGGTCCCTCGTCTGGAGAGATTTATGATTTAGAAGTAATTAGTAGATGATCGCTGAGTAGAGTGTATGCAGCTTGTCCCTCTTGACCCCACTGCAGACCCTCTTTGTCATCATACAGCCTCACAGCCTGTGGCTAATTAACCAGCATACTCGGAGAATGTGTCTGGAGTTTCCCCAAACACAGAACATCTCTGCTGTAGAAGATGGGAGGTGTGTCCATGCAGAACAATCACGGCTCCGAGTGCTACCTCCCTGCCTGTCGCCATCAGAACAGTGGGGGGAGGGTGTGTTGGGGGGGGCAGTGCCGCACACCAGGCATCAGCCAGCACCCCCTTGGCTGCAGGCTCACCCTGGGATGGGACTGGAGCTGTGAAAGAAATACGCCCTGTCTCCTGCTGCTCTCTAAATGCTGTCACTGCATTGGTGGCTGCAGAGCTCTAAGGAGGAAAAAGCAAATTGTGCCTCACTTTCCTTGCCTTCCTCTCACAGCTGTGTCTTTTTTATCATTCTGCACAAGACCTACTTCCTCTGCCTTCAAAAAAAGGTAAATGGAGAAGCCCGTTAGGAAGCGTTTAGTACAGATTCTCCCCTCCCGCCCCATCCAAAATTAGATGATGGAAGTGAGGTCATCGAAGTACAACTGGGGACCATTTCCCCTTCCTTCTACCTCATGTGGTAGACAATTAAAATAAGGGTCAGAAGAAACAATGGCTACCTATGGACATTCAGGCAGAGAGAACGAGTCCTGTTAAAAACTTCACACAAGTTAGATTTAACAGAGTTTAACTGAGCAAAGAACAACCCACAGCAATCAGGCATTGTCAGAACGAGAATAGGTTCAGAGCAGCCGTGGAGGTGCCGGGAGTGGGGGTGATATTTATGCACAAGGAGAGTGGCAGACAGAACGGAGGTGAGGCACAGAGACAGCTGGTCAGGTGCCGCTGGGGTTTGCCTTATTTGTGATTCTTTGCAGTGGTTTGCTGCCTTTGGTTGGCTGGGATTTGGCTACTTGTTAAAAGATGTTAAGGTCTGTTTAACATCAGGTAAGGTTACAGTTCACCCTGTCTGAAGAAAGCTTTAGGCCAAACTTACAGTGTGTGTGGAGGCAGCGTCAGGCCAAATTTAATAAGCCTTATTCTCTAATAATCTGGGCTGATATCCTCAGAAGCTCCTCCCCAGTACAGAAATATAGGAGGAGAAGAATTGCCAAAATATGGTTTAATCTGGTAAAATTAGTCTGATACAACAATATAATTTAATTTTAGGTAAATGCTCCTTTAAAAAATATAAAGTGCCCAGATTCTTACTTTTTCTCACTAAGGTGGCATCTGAATGAGGTGGGGGCTGTGTGGTTGGATGGAATCTGTGCACCTACCTCCTGACCTCTGAACAGCTGCTCTGGTCTGATCTGGCCTGGGCATAGTGAGGAAGGACGACGCCCCTCCCTCAGGTCCTCTTAGAAGACTCTGGGTGGCCAGAGACAGTGAGGACGACACCCCTCCCCTGAGTCCTCTGTAGAGACTGTGGGTGGCGGGAGACAGTGTGGACGACACCCCTCCCCGGTGTCCTCTGTAGAGACTGTGGGTGGTGGGAGATAGTGTGGACGACACCCCTCCCCGGAGTCCTCTGTAGAGACTCTGGGTGGCCAGAGACAGTGAGGATGACACCCCTCCCCGGAGTCCTCTGTAGAGACTCTGGGTGGCCGGAGACAGTGAGGATGACACCCCTCCCCGGAGTCCTCTGTAGAGACTCTGGGTGGCCGGAGACAGTGTGGACGACACCCCTCCCTGGAGTCCTCTGTAGAGACTGTGGGTGGCGGGAGACAGTGTGGATGACACCCCTCCCCGGTGTCCTCTGTAGAGACTCTGGGTGGCAGGAGACAGTGTGGACGACACCCCTCCCGGAGTCCCCTGTAGAGACTGTGGGTGGCGGGAGACAGTGAGGACGACACGCCTCCCCGGCATCCCCTGTAGAGACACTGGGGGCCTGGAGACAGTGTGGACGACACCCCTCCCCGGAGTCCCCTGTAGAGACTGTGGGTGGCGGGAGACAGTGGGGACGACCCCCCTCCCCCCACCCCGGACCCCGGGCCGGGGGGTCCGCCCCACTGCCTCCCGCCCCCCCGACTCTCTACAGCGGACTCCGGGGAGGGGTGTCATCCTCACTGTCTCCCGCCCCCCAGAGTCTCTACAGAGGACTCCGGGGAGGGGT
>CAUYPK010007312.1:0-11541 GCA_963574355.1 Loris lydekkerianus | reverse complement strand
TAAGTCCCATTGAAGTACTGCTTTAGTTTAACTATACATAAGAAATTACTTAACCTTCTGCTATTCCAAATATATTTAATGCTCATTTTTTAAGATGAGCCTTCCTCCCCCCAAAAGTAACTGCATTTTATCTTTGAAAGTAAGCAGGAAAACAAAGAAACAAAACCCCAGTGCTGGTGACAAATATACAGCGAATTCACTTCTTCATTCTTTGCAAAGACTGAAACCAACTTTCAGGACCATGAAGAGCTAGAAATTCACCTATTTTCAAAGACTTGTTTGTAGACTATGCAGCAACTTTGCTGTCTTTCCTGTATTCAAAATCTGCAAACTCCCTGCCCCCACGACCTCCTCTGAATCCGCCATGAAATCCTCAAGGGGTGGTGAAGGTACCATCTCTGCCACCACCGCGCCCTCTGCCACCACGGAAACCAAGACCTCCTCTGCCTCTGTACCCGCCACGGTTTGGATGAAGTGGGATCCCAAATGTTTCTGCATTTAATCTCCTTTTTTCAGCCCATGTAGGTCTTTGTTCTCTATTATCATCACAGGAAATATTATCAAAGAAGGACTTAGTTTTGTCATAGTAGCAGTTCGGTCCCAGTGGATCTTCTTCATCGGCATTTCCTTCACTGTTCTGGGTATCAACTCCTAAGTCTCCTTTATCTTCACCATTTATAGGCTTGTCTTGTTTCTCAAGTTTATCTTCTTTTAATTTAAGTTTATTATGAAACTCTCTGTCGATCTCCTCCTTGTTAAATTGTGCGTTTGCACTTTCAAAGTCAAAGTCTTTCTCAAATTTCATTGGACCATCTCCCTGAATACCAAATCTTCCCCTGCCACCTTGATGACCCCCACACCCTCTTCTTGGAGCTGAAGGAGCACCTGGAGCTAGTTGTCTCTTGCTATCATTTCTCAGTTGCTCATTTTCTGGTCTTGATACTTTATGTACTTCAGCTCGCCTGTGCTCTTGATTCTCTACTGCTTTTTGGCTGGTAGATGGCAAAGGCCTGGTTGATACAGGGCTTCTTCTCCCAACAGGTGTTGGAGCAGGTAAGTGGGCCGAGGCGGTCTGTACTGCTTGTTCCATGGTTGGGCTTTTTCTCAAAGGGTCTGAGGGCTTGAACGACCTTGAGATAACTGTGTTTTTAGAGATCTCGTATCCTGTGTAAAGGTGGAGCCCACCGCACTACTTTGGGATAAGGTGCCACTGTTTGATGTTTCTGTTCCAAAGGAGGTCAAGGAGCTTCCAGCAACACCAACAGCACCAAACTGCTGCCCAACTAATGAACTTGGACTGAACTGGCTGTATGTCGGCATCCTGTGGAAAGGTCCATAAGAACCCACTGATTAGAATGAAGAAGCAGATGAGCCTAGGGAAGACTGAACAATAGCAGGGTCTTGAGGCAAAGAACATTGTGGTTTTGGTGGCTCACAGTGAGGTCTTTAATATCACTCCCATGGAAAGTAATGTATTCAAAGACTTCATCTCGAGGTGGTATTGGACGATCTGTTGGTCTGTTCTCGGTTCCAAAGGATCGAAATGGTAAAACTACAAATGTCAGTGTTAACACTTCTATCAAGCTGAAGATGGTAGGTAGTTGTGATGTGTAGATGCAGGTGGGAGGAGGCTTCTGGGATGCTGGCAGTGTCTGTCTTGCGCTGCGGAATATCACGACGAGCTGAAATTGGTATTGTGAGCAAATGGGTGCTTTGGAATCGACTAATCAGCCCTAAACTCAAGCTAGGCGGAACAATTCTTTGACTACTCCGGCTTTGTTTAGTGGGCAGACAACAGAACCGCCGAATTTCAGAGTCGGAAGACCCGTATCTCCGTGCTCTCCTCTCCGGCCGGTTCTCTGACTTGAGGGGCGCCCCGCCCGCCGCGCGCTCCGTCCTGTAGTCCCCCAGATTGAAGGCGCAGACCTCAGGGATGGAAGCCGGCGCCTCGAGGAGGCCGCGGCCGGGGCGGGCGGGACGGAGGGGAGCGGCCTCCCCGAGGGAGGACGACGGGGAGGGCGGGAGGGAGGCGAGGAGGCCGCGCCGGGGGCGAGAGCTGGAGCAGCTCCGAGCAGGCGCCCGGCCGTACCTTTGGCGAGGCCTACGGTGGAGTTCTCGTGCCGATGGTGCAGAGGCTGGTGTAGCGGATCCCCGCCTTAGAGATGAGGCTGATCTTGCTACCGGTGGAAGGGGTGCCCCCGCTCGTGGCGCCGCCACCGCGGCCGGTCCGGCCGCTCGCAGGGAGGCAGATCCCAGGCTGCTGTGGCCGCTGTGGCCGCTCCGGGAGGCAGATCCCAGGCCGCTGTGGCCGCTCCGCTCGCTCCGCCGGCGCCTACAGCAGTGGCCTAAGACCCAACAGGGCGGCGGCGCCGGCTCCGCTACCCTCCCCCAGCCTCCCGCCCTCTGTTTTATAAATATTTAAAAAATACTTGGTTCTATGCAATAATTCAGAATATACATCTATACTCACAGAAAGCAAGATCACGTCTTTTTTGTATTTCCCATAAAGTGTTCAGAAAAATACAGTACTTTAACTGTGCTAGTCATAAATCATATTTATTTGTTACAGTATAAGACTTCTTAAGTATCAAATTTAGGGAAGCGTGAACTAGTAAATTTTCTAATAAAATAAAACTCCTTTTAAAATCCATAATCTTGAATTTTAGGTAACTTAGAATTGTATTCTTAGAAATTCAAGTTGGTGAAGTTTGAAAGTAGTCTCTAAATTATCTACCTGAGTTATAACATTAAAAACACTAAAATACTTGGGGGGAAATAAAATGTGAGTAAAATATTCCTCTGGTTACAATTTGCAGAATAGAGTGAGGCAAAAATGGAGCTGGGTGACGAGGAGGGCTGCTGTACTAATCCAGAAGACAGACAGATAATATTCACTTGGAACAGGGTAGTCAAGTTAAACAAATTTAAAAAATAGTTTGAAAATAGATTTAATAAAAACTGGTGACAAACTGAATTGGGGGTTAGAAAGGAAAAAGAAAAGCATCAAGAATCAACTAAGCTTAGATTAAGCTTCAATTTCTGACTTAACTATAGTCTAAGAAGGGCAGACAGACTACGTCACTGAAAAACTGTTTCCTGTAAGATTCACCATATTTTACTAGGAAATGTGCAAATGACATGCTCCGTTCTCAGACCTAGAAAATCTACTCCAGTTGAAAGTTAAGAGAACTGAAAACTATTTTTTTGTTTTTTGAGACAACAGTCTCACTCTATCACCCTGGGTAGAGTGCCATGGTGTAACAGCTCATAGTACCTCAAATGCCTGGGTTCAAGCCATCATCTTGCCTCAGGCTCCCAAGTGGCTGGGACTAAATAAAGGTGCAGGCTTCTGCAAAGCCTGGCTAGTTTTTCTATTTTTATTTATTTACTTGTTTATTTATTGTATTTTATTTTTTTGAGACATCTCACTTTGTCGCCCTTGGTAGGGTGTAATGTCGTCACAGCTCACAGCAACCTCCAGCTCTTGGCCTTAGGTGATTCTCTTGCCTCAGCCTCCTGAGCAGCTGGGACCACAGGTGCCCACCACAACGCTGGGCTAGAACCCGCCAACCTCAGTATATGGGGCTGGCACTCTACTCGCTGAGCCATAGGCGCCACCCAGTTTTTCAATTTTAGTAGAGATGGGGTCTCAACACTCTTCCTCAGGTTGGTCTCTAATTTCTGAGCTCAAACAATTCACCTACCTGGGCCTCTTAGAGAGGTAGGATTACAGGCATGTGAGCCACTGCCCCTGGCCCTGAAAACTTAACACTTTCTGCTCTGAATTGTTTCTAAGTTTTACATAAAGATATGAGCTTCTCTTTCTGCCTCACTTAAGTTAAAATAGATAGCAAATATCTAATATAGAACAGCTTTAAGAGCAACTCATTTCTCCAGAGAAGAAATACTGATTAATAATTATCACATTATATAACCTTAGCCATACCAAATTATTTAGCTTTGTTACTAGTGTAAGGTGAAAATAAGGCTGGGCATGGTGGCTCATGCATGTTAATTCCAGCACTTTGGGAGGCCGAGGTGGGCAGATTGCCTAAGCTCGTAAGTTTGAGACCAGCCTGAGCCAGAGTGAGACCTCATCTCTAAAAATAGCCAGGTGTTGTGGTAGACGCCTGTAGTCCCAGCTGCTCAGGTGGCTGAGGCAAGAGAATCAATCGCTTGAGCCTAAGAGTTAGAGGTTGCTGTGAGCTATGATGCCATAGCACACTGTACCAAAGGTAACAAAGTGAGACTCAAAAAAAAAAAAGAAAAAAGAAAAAAGAAAAAAAGTCAGAATAAACTCGTTGAATTACTAGTCTTTCTACAATTATTATTTGAAGAGTCAGTTTTATCTCATAGTATTTCTACAAATCAAAAAGAAAAAGCTCAAGGGCTAAATGACCTAAGTAAGAGCTGAAATACTAGTAAAATGACAACAACTGCAACAGAAATAATAAGATAGCACACTTACTGCATGCTATAGACTGCGGTAAGCCCTTTCCTCACAGTAAGCAAAAACATAACTGAACATCTGGCAGTTAGTCATTACTTTATATGGCCCCATAAAAAGCCATATAACAGAATAAAAAGTCTAATTAAAATTGCATGGAACTTAGTTCAAAATAAGTATAATAATTCCTTCTCGACTGCTATCCAACTTCATACAACTCATCAATTCTACACACACCGAAAGAGTACATTTTCCTTCGCAATACTTAAAAAAAAAAAGACTCCTCTAAGTCAATGTCACCAGTCATTAGGCCATAGTCATGGTGCATAATTATCCTTATCAAAATTACAGTCAGCCCTCCATTATCTATGTGTTTTACATTTGCAGATGCAACCAACTTTGGACACAAAGTATTTTGGGGGGAGCAATAAAAGATAACAATATAACAATAAAAATAATATAAATGTTAAAAATACAGTATAATAATTATTTACATAACATTTTAATTGTTTAGGCATTATAAGTAACCTGAGATGATTTAAAGCATATGGCAGTGGTTCTCAACCTTCCTAATGCTGCTACCCTTTAATACAGTTCCTCATATTGTGGTGACTTCCAACCATAAAATTATTTTCGTTGCTACTTCTTAACTGTAATTTTGCTACTGTTATAATGTAAATATCTGATATGCAGGATGTATTTAGGCAACCTCTGTAAAAGTTTTGTTAGATCCCTAAAGGGGTTGGGACCTATAAGTTGAGAACTGCTGGCATATGGGATGGCAGGTTATGCAAATAAGATACTATTTTACATAACAAACTTGAACATCCACAAATTTTGGTATCTGAGAGAGTGCTAGAGCCAATTCCCCGATACCAAGGGATGACTGTACTTCTCTATTATTATAGACAATTATGCACTATATGGGAATTCAATTCAAATCACTTTATATTTTGAAAATACAAAATTTACATAAATATAAAAGAATAGTAGTACATACATCCTCCTAATATTTTAAAGAATGAACACTGATAAGACCTAACAAAATGAAGAAACGCCAAACTCTATCACTCTAGGCTAAGAGAACTGTACATTTTAGTCAATAAGTCCTCTTTTACAAGTATAGTGCTTCTCAAATAATAGCAATTTGATAAATATTTGATAAAAATAAATAAATGACACCTTTATTGGACAGATCAAAAAGAAAAAGGTAGATTCCAATATTAACAAATGCCATGATAATGTCTGATTTTATACAAAGGATTATTTTAATATCTAAGCAGAAAGTACTAAGCAGATTAGTACTGCCTTACTAATCTGGTTATCAACACCAGAATTAAACTACAACAAAAGTCAAGAACATGTTTCCATGAGCAACTGCCAATATAGGAGTCATTTCATAATGTAAACATCATTTCAGCATTCATCCATCTTTTATGTTATAGTTATATTTGACTGCAATTTACATTATTCTTAAAATGATGGGTTTTACAAAAGAATGTATATTTTCTTCAGTGTTCACTTTTGAATGGAATAGTGTGAAGCAGTGAAAAGAGGTAAGCAGTGCCTCTCTCTGTGGTATGAGGCGCTGGCATTTGCAGAGTGAGAGGAGGAGAAAAATCTCATGGCAGGGAGAAGGGAGTGGAGTGCTGGGACTGCCGACAGTGCACACGCCCTGCCCAAAGTCAGGTAACAGAAAAAGGAAATTCCCGAGAAGGCACAGCTTGGAAGTAGGCAGGCAGAGGCTCCGAGAGAGAAAGGCCAGGTGAGGTAATAACCAAGGTGAAGGCTGAGCTGCTTTGCTGATATGAAAAGATTCTGAAGAAGCCTAGCTTTCAGACGGTGCTTTTTTTTGTTTGTTTGTTTGTTTGTTTGTTTTGAGACAAGTTTCATTCTGTTATCCTCAGTACAGTGCCGTGGAATCATAGCTCACAGGAACCTCAAACTCTTTGGGCTCAGGCAATCTTCTTGCCTCAGCCCCCTGAGTAGCTGGGACTACAGGTGCCCATCACGATGCCTGATTATTTTTAGAGATGGGGGGTCTCACTTTTGTTCAGGCTGGTCTTGAATTACTGAGCTCAAGCAATCCACCTGCCATGGCCTCCCAGAGTGCTAGGATTACGGGAGTGAGCCACCTCGCCCAACCCAGATGGTACATTTACAGAAAGTTTCAATATTTTGGAATAGGAAAAAGCTTCTCAGAGTGATTGCAATAGTAAATATATATATATCAGTCTACTAGAATGTGGATCTGAGTGGCAATAAAGAAATTTTAGGGCTTGCAATTAACAAGCAAATGAATTGCATCCTTCTCTGGCAGAGCTACTTGAGGATTAACGATAGTAATATCAAATGACTTGGACAAGTGTCTTATTTATAGATATTTATATTTATTATTTGTAACTGTCAGAAAAACAGGGCCCACGACCACGCTGAGGGCCTAGAACAGGCATGTGACATCAATGTGTTGAATAAATGAGGGGGGGGGGGGAGAGAAGAAAAATTACAGGCTGCATTTTATCAGAGAATATAATTTGGTTTTCACATCACAAGAATATTATAGTAATACATGCTTGAAGGGTACATTTGGCAAGACTTAAGGGAGGAGTCATATCTTGAGGTGCTTACATTGCTAGTAATAATGATTTTATAAGTTTGAAACTAATACTCAACTATTAATTATTAGTAGATTAGAAATATTAGGAATAGGGAACAGAGTCTAGACAAAGGGAGACAGTTATGAAAAATCGATTCAGACCCATTTTCCTGGCTCTGAGCACAAAGTGCGAGATCCTATCACTTTAATATTTCTACAGCCTAGTGTTTATATATCCTCCCTCCCCTCACAGCTGTGGCCCAGCAGCTGGCTGGAGGGCCTGAAGCTGCTTTCTCCCAGGATAAGGCTGTGTGCTCTGAGAGAATGGTTTCTGAGAGTTAAAAATGTAAACTCTTTAAACTTTGTCCAACTCAGAAAGACTTGCTCTGGACCAGATAAGGAGAAGGATCTCCTTTCTTCTGCCACTTTGATTGGGCCAAAGGAGTCTATCTATTTGGACACAAGGCTGTCAGAGTATTAAAACATCATATCTGTGGTGTGTGACTGTGGTCAGCTAGGATTTGGTCCTTGAGCCAGTCTTGGATTGGCTTCCTTATCAAGATTTTATTTATTTTAAGACCATTATACTTTGAAGCAGTAAAAAGTAACAAATCCATACAATTAACGCAATCAACTATAGAGTTAGGTAGGAGAAATACAACAAGAACCTTGATGAGATTGTTTGCCTTACTTTCGTGAGATTTATGACTATAACACTGACATATGAATTAAATACAAAGTTAGCCTGATACTTGGCACGGCATACTAGAAGCCTCATGAAAAACAGTGTGCTGCCTCCCAAGCCCCACTGCTCTTATAACTATCTCTTTGTGTCACTCTATTATTTCTCTATATTCTATATTCTATAATAGTTCTATAACTCCTACTAATAATTTTCCAGTCTCTTCGCCCTACCAGGCCACAGGGAAATAAACCTACTACATGTCGAGGCTGGTCCGCAACATAACGCTAACATTTAGATTTAGCATTTAAGAGAAAAGATGTAGGCTTGGCGCCCATAGCACAGTGGTTACAGCGCTGGCTACATGCACCAAGGGTGGTGGGTTCGAACCTGGCCTGGATCAGCTAAACAACAATGACAACTACAGAGTGGCGCCTGTGGTTCAAAGGAGCAGGGCACCAGCCCCATATGCCGGAGGTGGTGGGTTCAAATCCAGCCCCAGCCAAAAACTGCAAAAAATCCCAAAAACAAACAAACAAAAAAACCCACAATGACAACTACAACAAAAAAACAGCTGGGCATTGTGGTGGGCAGCTGTAGTCCTAGCTACTTGGGAGGCTGAGGCAAGAAAATCGCTCAAGAGTTCGAGGTTGCTGTGAATTGTGATGCCATGGCACTCTGTCTCAAAGGAAAAAAAAAGAGAGAGAGAGAGAGAAAACATGTAAAATCTATGAAAGTTTACTTTTTACTCTGTAGGAAATATCCAATAAAGGAAAATACTCCATTATCCACTTGCCCTATACACTATGATGGACGCTAGTCACAAGCGTCTACTTAAATTAATGAAAAACAAAATTTTAAATTTAGTTCTTTGGGCATACTGGCCACACTTCAAGAGCTTCCTTGACACATGTGGCCAGTGGCTATCATATTGGACAGATATACAGGACATACCTACCATTCCAGAAAGTCTACCAAATGATACAGGAAAAATCACAAATTCAAGTCTACAGAGGCTGGTCAAATGAGGCAGAAGGTAAAGTGAGAGGCAGAGGTGATCATGAACTAGGGAGCATATGCTTCACTGCAGGTAGGCAACATGTCCAGCTGATTATTACTGTGGCAACCTGCCCACTCCAAACCAAACAAACAAGAAACCCCTTCAACCCCCAAAACACATACACTAGCTATACCCAGCACCAGTTATCAGCCTATAATCTACATATTTATATTCTAGGAGCTTTTTGTTTTAAACAAAGGAGCAACAAAGAATTATTATTAGAAGCAGCAAAGTTATGACACAAGTGGGAAATCACCACTGCACCAAGACTATAGTTTTATTGAAGAAACAGCAATTCTCTCTACCATGCTCCCCTCCTGAGAATAAACCAGGAAGTGGGTGATGCACCCTCGCAGGTTGTTTTTAGGGGAGTGCATTTATGTGATCAATTTTGGCTTATAACATTAGCAACTTCATATGAGTCTACCTAATAGTTCTTTCTTAATGAAAGACTTAATATTGAGCTGAATTCTTCTATATGAGAAAAATGCAATTCAAATTGCTAGTTAAGATCCAGCAAAACTGCAACTTGGCCCATGATCACACAGCTTGTCATAGGCAGAGTAGGACAAAAATTCAAGATTCCTTGTCTGGTGCTTGTCACTTGTATCGTAATGGCATCTTAAATACAATGAAGCGATTCAGATATCTCATCATGTTTGGTAAATACATACTCTCCCAATTTAAAATATTTATAGTTATTTAAGGAAACACATACTCTAATGTCCACAACACTTCCATTAGCTAGTGAGGATCCTGTTCAGAAGGGCCTCCACTCAGTGTGGGAATGATGATTCACACTAAACTTTTTTCTCCTAGATTTTTGTTAGAAACAAAACAAATAGCTTTCCCCAACTTTTCAGTATGTGTTGAGTAAGGTAAAATAAATGACAGTATAATGGAGACTTTTTATTAAGTGTCTTTTTTTAAATTACTAACTTCTGTTTTTCACAGAAGCACTGTAAGACTGTCAATCCCTTGTCTAATTTTCCCTTCTCTAGGAACAGTACACTACCAGCATTTGGAGACTATTTACCTGTTAACTTGCTAACAAAAAAAATTTCCTCTACACAACCAATTACAAGTATCTTACTTTAGTACATTTTTACTACCTTATATAGTTCCCTTTTCTCTTATACTCTTTCCTCATAAAAATCTATTTAGTATCTTAAACTTCAAGATATGTTCAGTAGACAAAATACCTTTACCCTGAGCAGTAACATTACCTGTGAGTTACCAGCGACCTGGTTGCTCACAAGCATAACAGTTGCTGGGGAAGGCAGGGGAGTTTAAAGGCGGCACACCCAACAACTGGTTCTTAGGAATCTGGGAGCGACAAGGTATCTAAAATTTGCATTGCCTGAAGATTTTGTTTAAATAATTATAACAAATTTTGGTTACTTTCAATTTAATTACTGCAGTATTTTTTTTTTCTTTAGTTCAAACGAGGCATGATTTCTCATGCCATCTCATGAAACTGAATTGCTTTACATGTTAGGAAGTTTGGGTTCCAAAATAAACCTGAGTATAATGAGGAAAGGGAAGGAGGGGGAGTGTGAAAGAGGGAAAGGAGCCAGAAGGAAGGGTCAGCATCTGACAGAAGAAACCTGCACTATTCATCTTCCCTGTTAAACACTCTAGCCACTACTTTAGTACAAGCATGATGTAGATGTGTACGAAGGAACAAACAGGTGAGCTGATCAGGGACCACTTACCACTCCTTAATACCTCACCAAGTAGCCACCCTTTCCATGCAAGAAATAAAATTACCTTAAACTCTAACAGATGATGAACAGAAAAATACTTAAGTTTCATTCTGTTACAATTTTTCATATTATTTCTCATCTCCAAACTCCAACAAAAGTAAAATGCCTAAATAATTTGGCATGGTTCCCAGGAGTGGTGGGTGAAAGTGTTTCTATCAAAAGGACCAGTAATATTCTAAACCCAACATTAAAGAGAGCAAAAAGGAAGTATCGTTTGAATACAGATTCATGCCAGTGATTTCACATTTAAGTAGAGACTGAAGCAAATTTGTGACATACAGAATGGCCTAAAATAATGCTTAGAGTAAAAGAATGTGCTACATCATGGTATGGAAGGGTCTGAAATCAGACTCTGGTTTTAAGTTCCAATTCTACCGCTAGGTATGACCTTGGTCAAGTTAGTCAACTTCTCTAATCCCTTGATGACTGCATGTAAAAACAAGGACTTATAACAGAAATAAGTGATATAAACTTTATAAAACACACTTAGTGATTCACTAAGTATTGTATGCATTCAATAGTACTGAACATAGTATGCATTTAGTGTATTTTTGGTATGATTATACTTCTTATCACTCAAGTACCATATTGAATAGAAATATAGGGGCGTTATTTGAATAAGTGTAACTGTTAATAATTATATTAACATTGAATCTTAGAGCCAAGACTTACAAAATTTGTGTTCATCCTTTATTTTGATGGATGATATTGGAATATATCAGTTTAAAAAGCATTTTATTTCTTTTGATGTTTTCAAGATAAGAAAATTTCTCTCAGGCGGCGCCTGTGGCTCAAGGAGTAGGGCACTGGCCCCATATACCAGAGGTGGTGGGTTCAAATCCAGTTTCAGCCAAAAATTGCAACAATAACAACAAAGAAGGGAAGGGAAGGGAAGGGAAGGGAAGGGAAGGGAAGGGAAGGGAAGGGACGGGAAGGGCAGGGAAGGGAAGGGAAGGGTAAAGAAAGAACGATACTCTCTTGGAACCCGGT
>CAUYPK010007307.1:0-24924 GCA_963574355.1 Loris lydekkerianus | reverse complement strand
CTCCCTTTCATTAGGAAATCTGAAGATAACCCTGCAGAAGGCTGCTGGCAGGGCGTTTTTCACACGTAAGAACATATCACAAACTGGATCGTTCACACAATAGAAATTTGTGTTTTCACAATTCTGGAAGCTGGAAGTTCAAGATCAAGAAATCGGCAAGGTCTGTTTCTCCTGAGGCTGCCCCTGTGGCTTGCAGACGGTTCCTTCTAGGTCTCACGGGCGTTTCCTTCTGTGCATAGGCCTCCTTGCTTCCTTATCTTATAAAAACACAGCTTACTGAATTAAGGGACCACCATGATAGTCTCTTTTAACCCTAATCACTTATTTAAAGAACTTATCTCCACATAGACTCACATCCCAAGGTACTAGGAATTAGAGTTTCAACATATAGATTTGGGGAAGATACAAAATTTATTCCATAACACACCTGAGCTTCTAATAAAATTAGAGAATTTATTAAATTACCTTCAAAACCTTTTCATTTTTCTTTTTAAGCAGTGCTAAAAAATGTAAGCTAAATTCCAGCATATTATGTTCCTTGAGCTATAAAATTTTCACTCCTCAAAGCATCTCAAAAGATTTTATGATGAAATATTAAAATACACATAGGGCGAAATTCCACAGCCATGTTGTCAGGATTTCACATTTCAGTACTGCTCAAGCTTGTCTCCGATGAGTCACCTGATCTTTATCAATCTCTAATTCAGCAGACTAATCTGCTCAGGGACATTTGAATACATGTTAGTAAATCAATCATTAATACTTTTAATCCATATATTAAATTCTATTGACAAAAATTATATTCAGAGGTGTGCACATTGAACTCGTCTTTGACAAATCATTTCCTGAGTCTTGATCCAGCTCATTCACAGGTTATTTAGCGCCCCGGACCTCACAGAACAGGCATGCTCTCTTCCCCTTCCGACGTGTGTGCCTGCATAGGAAGGTCAGACTGGAGAAAACGTGACGGACAGTATCTATGACTTCCTTTGCCAAATTCTAGGAAAATATCAAGTTGATTGCTTCTCACTTGATTATTTATCTTCGAGTCTTTTCAAAAATATGTGTTACTGACAATTATTTACATTGTCATATTACCTAAAAATTTAGCTACTAAAATTCTTATTTATGTTGGAAAATAAAGGTAATTTACAATTTGCTATTACTATTAAATTGGTCAAAAAATTAGAAACTTGAATATCTATAAGGTAAGACTGCCTTATGGAAGCTTGATTTCTGTTTAAAATATGTAGATTTTGAACTATTAGATCAATTTGGCATTGATGAATATACCTCCCTATAATTTGAAATTGTATATATCTTGGGGAACAGAAAACTATATTGGTTGCACTGATTATATTTTAATTCACTAATAAAAAAAGTAAAGCCTCAAAATGTTGCTTCTGAATCTTCTTTTACAGTAGTAGTAGGTATGTGAGGAGGGCTAGCAGTGACATGAGTTTCTGTAAATAAATCAATGGGAAAGCAAAATTTCCTGAAGGGGCATATGACAAGTGCTTAATTGATGATGCCTCACACTACCGAAGATGCAATATTTGGAAAATCTTGATTTTTAAAATTTATGCATAGGTAAATCACATGGATACATGCATTTTAAAATTTGCTTTTTTTTTTTTTTTTTCTAGAGACAGAGTCTTACTTTGTCACACTCAATAGAGTACCATAGTGTCATAGCTCACAGCAACCTCACATTCTTGGGCTCAAGCAATTCTCTTGCCTCAGCCTCCAGAGGAGCTGGGACTACAGGCACCTACCACAACACCTGGCTACTTTTAGAGACTGAGTCTCCACTCTTTCTTAGGCTGTTCTTGAAGTTGTGAGTTCAGTCAACCTACCTGCTTTGGCCTTCCAGAGTGCTAGGATTACAGGTGTGAGCCACTGTGCCCAGTTAAACTTTTCTTCTATGATAAACTGATACACAATCAACAGAAATCAATGTCTTTTGCTTGGCAGACATACCAGAAAAATTATCAATATGTGAAAAGCATTAGAGTCCCCTAACCTGCCATTCACTAAACAAGCAGCACAAAAATCAAAGTGACATCATCTGTAGATATAAGCCTATACTCCTGGCAATTACAAAAGTAGATATTACAATTGAAAGAAAAGAGTTTATTTCAACCTTTGTCAATTCCTCTAATAGCAGCTTCAAGTTTAATGTTGAATAGATTATCTAAAACTTTGTATTTTGTATTTAATCAGAAACTTAAAATTTTTAAGTTAATTTTTTGTTATTACTAATAACAAATACTGGTTTCTTCAAGAACCTTTACTTTCTCCTATTCTAGGGATCTATGCAGTGACAAAAATCTTTCTGCTCTATACCTTATCTGGTGATTGGGTCTTAACAAGGAACTGACACTGACATTTCTGGTCCCCAAATTACTATAAATGGTACGTTATGAGTGAAAAATTTTCAGTAAAATATTTCATTGAATTAAAGTTGAATAAAAGGCCAGATTAAGAATATGGCGTTTATCATGACCCGCGTGATAGATAAAATGATTCAGAATAGGATAAGGATCAGACTGAAAAGACATCTTCCTGCCTCTTGTTCAAATATTTGCAAAATATCCAGGACAGAGATAAGATAAAACATGAAGAAGAAGAGAAAACAAAGAAATAAGCAGTTGACTTAGTCTAAAAATTAATTTTTATTTATTTTTCAGAAGATGCATTTAATAGAAATAAATTTTGATTTACTTTCCAGAACATGAATTTAAAAGCAAGATATTACCTATGAAATCTCGATACCACTTTTTACTGTTGGGGAAATTACAGCAATATTAAATCCCTATTTTTTACTCAAGTATAAAGAGAGCTAAGAAAGATATTTCCCAAAGTCCATGACTTGTTGTCTGAGGAAAATAAGGGGAGAAAAAGAATTCTCAGATAGAAATATAATTTCAGAAGGAAGGAAGGTGAATCAGACAAAAAGGGTCTCTAAGGAGAATCAGAATTAGTGCCAACTACCCTCAGGATAGGAAGCCTTCCAATGCTCCACTCTGTGAGATTTAAAAATCGGTATGTGTAAACTACTTTCTATTATCTTTATTTCTCTTATTTAAAATAAATAATTTCATTGGTTTTCTGTCCCACTTATAAGGCTTCTGTGTATATGTACGTGTTGTATATGCTTGTTCCAGGGACATAACTTCTCTTTTTTGATAAATAGATATGCACACTAAAAGTTGTTACCTTCAGAGATGGTTGGAAGCCATTACAACTGGCCCAAGAATCTTAGACTATGACCCAGATTCTGTGGACTGGATAAACTTCTGGGATGTGTTCCTTGAAGAGAATAAAGTGCTCTGGCTGTGTATAGGCAGAACAATTGAACAGGTAATTGATGTCCAGAAAATGGTGGAGATGTTCCTGCTTTCATGATATCCAACTCTTTTCTCCATTATAGGCACACAGAAAGACTACTTTTCTCAGCTCCCTTGATGTCAGTCAAGGCCACGTGACTAACTGTGACCTGTGGCTCCTAACTGTAGTGGCAGGTGTTATTTCTAGGCTGAAATAAAGCCCTTTGTAAAACCTTTCAGTTCAGTCTCTGACCCTGGGTGCCAAATCTTAGAATCAAACTGATTCATCATTTGGGAGGAAACTCTGTATCCAGTAAGAAATTTTTATGACTAGCATATAAGCTTGTAGATGTTAAGCAATTGAGTTTCGGAGTCCCAAAATGTATTTTAACAAAGAGCAACTGCTAAATTCTCTAAGACATTTGATGAAAACTAGTTTAGAAAATTTAGTTAATTTTACTAGTAAAGAAGAGTTTATTAGATGTGAAAGAATTTGTGTATTAGAAGCTAGATGATCATACAAAAATTTGGATAGTTTTTTTTTTTTTTTTCCTAGATCTTCCAACTCCTGGGGATATGACTGAACGTGAAATACACCTTAAAGAAATGACAGCTGTTGGTTTCCCAAGTTAAAAAAGTAATCCTAGCTAAATGTAGTTTGAACATCTAATTCTGGATTTAATTTTTCATTGACCTATAATTTTTCACTATCATGATCAGTGAGAAGTTTGATGCCCCAAGGGACTGTGTACCTGTCTTTTAAAAGTGAATATCTATTTAACAAAGAAAAGCAGGGTATCTGTACTCACTTTCCCCACAGCCGGTTCATGTCAAGTTTCCAAGAGCAGTGGGAATCTTTCTTTCTCTCTCTCTCTCTCTTTTTTTTTTTTTTTTGTTTTTTTGTTTTTTTCTTTTATTTCACATTAATATGAGAATACAAATTTTGTTTTCAATTCTAAGGTAAACTTCAACATGTAGTTGAGACCTATGCCTGGGGGCGTGCTGAACACCCTCACTTTGTGCACATTAGGTGAGATCCCATCAATCACCTGCCCTCCTCCTGCAAATCCTCCTTTCTTCTCTCTCCTCTCCCCTCCCCCTTGCTAGATGACATTTGTGTTTTATGATTTATATGGGCATGCGGTCGTTTATATATTGGTTTCTATTAGTATTGACTACATTGGATAGTTTCTCTCATGCATTTAATTAGCTTTCTACCTGGGTGAACTGAAGGTGGTGGGGACAGAAGCTCCATCTCCTGTTCATTATGTTATGTGCATGACTATTAATGACTAGTGTTAAGTGACATTAACCCAGCCTCAGCTTACCTAATAATGTGGTCAAGCTTACATTTCAATCTTCTTTCCAATTTCAGAGTTGTTTATGGCCACAGCTGCACTTAATGTAGTGTGAACTTTTGTGAGAATAGTTCTCTAGGTAGTTTACCTAGATAGCTACCTCTTCACTTGAGTGAGTGAATATTTCTGACATGCTGGCCTCTCGAGAAAGACTGGGATCACGAGAAATGATTAAAGCTGTTCTTTTATAACAGCAGCTTCAACAACTGCAATATTAAATTCTGGCAATTTGCTCACCCTGGTGCTACCATGGCCAGCTATGAAATCGAAGTATCATAGTTTCATGCTTTTAAATGAAATTCCATTTTAGATGTTGATACACAGGAGTCAGTCTCCGTTTTTCTGTTGAATACATTCGTAAGTTGCCAGTGTTCCACAGCGTAGCACATACCCAGGATGCTCAAGAATTGTTTTTGGTAGATATTGAATTTATACTGAAAATTCAGGGCCTAAAACAGGCATGGGCATTATATAAAGTCAACCATAACCTCATAAATGTCAATATTGACACTTTGGGAATCACTGACCTCTACATGAGTGAAATCTGGATTTGCTTATGCAACATAAGTTAGAAATCTTAAAATTAATCTATAATTGAATACCATGCAAGTAAATGCATGAATACAGAAAACATAATGTTCAGTAAAACTGAAAACGAAGACTACATAATACTGTGTTTTTATACATTGTAGACTCCAAAAGGATACAGATCAGTATCATACATCTTTAATGGATATATTCCCATGTAAAATAAATGCATGTGTATTAATAATGAGCACTCAGTGCAGAAAACTGATTCAGACTGGGAGGTATGAGGCTGGGAAGATGGAGGTGCACACAGAAAGCTTTAACTCCTTCCTTTTTTTACACTTCTCATTTAGAGAAAATCAGGACTCAAATGTGGCTAAAGAAACAAAACAAAGATCCTCAACATTCTTCCCCCAGTCTCTTCAAAGGGAACATTCTGAATAACTGCAGAGCAGTGTTGTAATCAGGAAACTAACACTGATAGACTCCATCCATCTCACTCGTATTTCATGCACTCATTAGCCCTTAGCCATTCTTTAGGTCAGTTTAATTTTAGTCCATACTTAACATTTGTTATTTTTTAAATTCCAAGTTGACAAATTACAGGTGTATATATTTGTGAGGTACAAAGTGATACTACAAATCATAAACACAATATGGAAAAATTAATTCAAACTAATAAACATGCCTCTCACTTCAAATGCTTTTTTTTTTGTGATGACAACATTAGAAATTTACTCAGTTATTTCGAAATCTACACTAGTATTTACTAAATGCACCCCACTGTGCAATAGATCTGGCAGAAGCACCATTCATCCTGTCCAAATGAGGCTTTGCTGCCCTTTCCCAGCATCTGCTCTTTGTCTCCACTTCCCAGCCCCTAGAAACCACCACCCTACTCTCTGCTTCATTGAGTTGGATCATTTTAGATCCCACAGAAAGTGAGAACAGGCAGCATTTGTCTTCCTCTGCCTGGCCTATTCCAACGTAGCCTAATGTGCTCCTATTCCATCCTTGTCACAATGACAAAATGTCCCTATTTTATAGGCCAAATAGTATTTCATTGTGTACATAGACCCTATTTTCTTCATCCTTTCATCAGCTGATGGACACTGAGGTTGATTCCACAACCTAGCAATTGCGCATAATGCTGCAATCAATGTGGGAGTGCAAATATCTCCGACAAAATGACTTCAAAACTGTTGAGTGAATAACCAGAGGTGAGATTGCTGAATCATGTGGTTATTGTGCTTTTAGTTTTTAGAGAAAATGCCATAGAATTTTTCATAATGGATGTACTAACTTACATTCACACCAACAGTATATAAGGGCTCTCTTTTTCCACAATCTCACTAATATTTATCATATGTATTTTTAATAATAGCCATTCTACAGGTATGAGCTAATATCTCATAATCATTTTAATTTGTATTTCCCTGATAAGTGGTGTTAAGCATTTTTTTCTTATATCTGTTGGCCATTTGTAATACTTTTAAGAAATGCCATTCAGGTCTCTTGTCTCTTTTTAAACAAAACTATTTGTTTTCTTTCTATTGAGCTGTTTGGGTTCTGCATATATTTTGAATATAAATACTGTATGGTATATCTATGGCTTATCTCTTGTCAGATACACTGTGCGAAAATACATTTTCTTATTCTATAGGTGTTTCTTCATTCTGCTGATTATTTTTGGTTGTGCAGGCATTTTTAGTTTGATATAACCCAAATTCTCCATTTGGCTTGGGTTATCTATACTTTTTAGTTTGTATTCAAACATCCTTGTCAAGATCAATGTCGTAAGGCATTTTCTCTATGTTTTCTCTTAGTCATTTTACAGTTTTGAGTCTTACATTTTGGTGTTTAATCCATTTGGAGGGGGATTTGTTTTGTTTTGGGGGTTTTTTGGCATGGAAAGAGGAAAAGGTCTAGTCTCTTTCTCTGCTTGTGAATGTCCAGTTTTCCACAACCATTTATTGAAGAGACCGTCCTCTTCTTCATGTGTTCCAGCACCTTTGCTGAAGATTACATGGCCATGAAGCCTTTGAACTTATTTCTGTGTTCTCCATTATATTTCATTAGTCTATATGTCTATTTTTATACTAATAAAACATTCCTTTAGTTGCTATAGCTTTGTGACATATTTTGATGACAGGTAGCATGATGCCTTCCACTTCACTATTTTTGCTCAAGATTGATTTGGCTAAATCAGTTGATTGATTTGAGGTGTTTTTGTCATTCCTTAAAAATTTTAGGGTTATTTTTATATTTCCTTTAAAATAATTAAAAATCTGTTAATAGTGATGTATTGATTATAGACTTTTGTTGGGTAGTAGGAACATTGTAACAATATGTATTTTTTCCAGCAAATGAACACAGAATATATTTTCTTTTTGTTGTTGTGGTTGATTTTACTTGGCTTGAGATAGGAAGTTATGGGGTGGTGTTGAGCAGGATGTGTCCTTAAGACAGGCTATTGTCATTGTTTTATGGAGAATCAATATGTGTTTGGGAAAGGTAGGATGTGAAGCAGGCAAGTATGAGAGGCAGGATAGTAGTCACGAGGTGATTGCAGTGATGTCCGCAAAAAAAGTGATCGGAGTGATGTGATGTACATGGATGTGGAGAGAGGCAGGCATGTTTGGATGGAAAAACCTACAGGACTTAGTTATGTAGTGATTATGCCACATACAGAGATCAATCAAAAATGACTCTATTTTTTTTGGCCCAAGAAAACAGTATATTGTTGTGATGGTTAATTTTACGTGTCAACTTGGCCAGCTTACGGTACTCAGTTAATCTGGTTAAACTACAGGGAAACGCAGTGACCGTATTTTTTTAGATATGATTAACCTTTAAATTAGCAAAGTTGGTGTAAAGCAGTTTGCCCTCCATAATGTTGGAGGGCAGCATCCAGTCAGTTAAAAGCCTAAAGAGCAAAGACTGAGGTTTCCTAAGGAAGAAGGAATTACAAAGCACATGCCATAGACACCCTGCCTCACTTCTAGCCTGCCAGCTTGCCCGACAGAGTTTGAACTTTTTAGTGCCAGCTCCCATAACCACGTGAGCCAGTTCCTTAAAAACTCTTTCCCTTTTGTTTTTTTTTCTCTCTCTCTCCTTCTCTCTCTCTCCATATATATTATGATTAATATCATATAATCATATAATATAAATTATAGATGTTTCTCTAGGAAAGAATAAAATGTTCTCAATGACAGTGAAATTTTAAGCCTCTGAAACATTTTTATAAAGTCTTTTATAAATTGAAGGATATTATACACTGTTAGATGAACATCATGTGGTCTCATTTATGCCACGTAATAAAATACATATCATATGCACACATCTGTAAGTAAATTTGTATTAAACATTTCTAAAACATAAATAATTTTTATGACATTTAACTCTGGGGATTGAAATTAATGTGTCATTTAGGAGTGCCATGTCATGCACTGTTAAAATATTTATGTGACTCTTGGGATTCTTCCCCTTTGTCATTTTCTAAATTAGTTAACCCACAAAGAGATTAAAAATATTTACGAAATGACTCTTTTTAGTGGAGGGACATATGATGAATATGACTGATGTGTTGCTGTCATGAAGCTAGACATTTTGTAGCTAACATGTAAACCCAGAAACAGAAAAGTGAACGGAATGATCTCAGAACTTGTATTGGCGTTTGAAGAATTCCTGCAGCTAAGACAGAAGAAGCAAGAATTTAGGAAGAATATAGACGAACAGATCTCTAAACTCAGATCTTGTGAAAGATAGATACAAAACACCAGAGAGAAGTTTTGAGATTACAGCAATAGTTTAACTCCACGTAGACGGTGGTCCAGATCCCAAGATGAGTGTGTGAGAGTTTGTGGTTTGTGCGAAGGAAATGCATATGAATTAATGATTTTAATAAGCCAAAATATATGGAAATATTAAAGATATTCTTGTTAAGAGAAAGAATTTATACATTATATTTTTCACTATCAATGTTTTCTACCCAAATATTGAAAAATGCTCGTGTGCACATTTGTAAATTGTTTCTTTTCATTTTAGCTCATCTGCTGCGTTACACGGTTCTTTACAGAAGAATGTTATTTGTGGCTTAGGATGATGAAAATTTGGGACAAGAATTTTTTTTGATGGGGCACATTTATATAATAGTAAGGGCAACAACTTTTTTCTTCTTATACATAGAAAACTTTGGGTCTCAGTTTATTTGCAAATTGTTGGCGTCAATAATATTCTTCTTCTTACGTGCATTAAAGAGCCAAAGGGGAGGAGAATTTTCCTCTTGTGAGAAGAGAAATAAGATTTTGTAATCAGAGCAGTAGTTAAAGATTATCATGTGAAATGAAATAGAAAAATAGACAACAATTTTCACTAACATTTTTAGAATCACTGAAAACATGGATGTGGACTTCAGGGTCTCTCTCTCTCTCTCTCTCTGTATCTCACTTTATACTCTTTCACTATCTCTATTTTTATTTCTGTCTCTAGTTAGCCAAATAATGTATGGATAGGAAATAGAAGAATATGTTGATAGCTCATTTGTATCAACCAAAACACATTTCACAGGTAGATTTTAATTATTTTTATGCTTTTCTGGATGTTCTAAGTTTTTTAAAAATTGGGATCTTCTTTAATAAAATGAAAATATTAAAATGTAGAAAATTTGGGATCTTCTTTAAGAAAATGAAAATATTAAATGTAGAAAATTTAATTTAATGTAAGAAAAGTAAACATAGTTTTACTGCTGACTCTTAAAACAACTGCATGTACACTTGCTGGAAAGGTTAAGGCAATACCATGCATTTTAATATAGAAAGCCTTCCAAATGTCTTTTTAAAATTCAGCAGCACTTCTCTGAATGCCCTTTTTGTTATGTCAACTTTAATGCTGGTAACTATTACTTTATAATCATACCACATTGGAAAAGTGAACTGTAACATTGGTATTTCCCCTACATGAGAAGTAGCATCAACATAAAACTAAATGTTTCCACAATTCCACAAAATAAAGTGCTTTTCAGAAAGTAATTATGAATAGTGAATTTATATTATTGCTTCTTCAATTGGCAGTTGGCCCCTTATCCTATTACTAAAATCCTTAAATATAGATGGTGTTCCCTCCTTTCTACCCTGATGTGAAAGAGGGACCTGGTAGTTTGGAGGACTGCATTCGATGCACAGAAAATTGTTTTCTCCTTTTAATGAATATAAAGTGAAAAAAAAAATATTTTCAAAGGAATTTATATGTGTTTAAGCACCAAATTTTGAATATTTCCCATAAAATATCTCTAATGAAAATTTACATTTCATATGCTAAGCTGTTGGCTTTCTAAATCATACACATTTGCTTATATGCAGTGTCATCAAGTTTATGATTATATGGGGAACAGTATTTTCAGCATCCTAATATTAACATGTCTGCATTATTGTTGTACAGTTTTAAAGAGTGAATGAACTTGGAACAATTCTTTTGTCCATAGTTCAAAATAAATTCTCCTAATATCAGTCTAAACTGATCTGTAGTAAATGCTCAAAAATCGTTAGACAAGAATGATGTGACTCAGCCAAATAGTATTGATCAAAGCAAACAGTTCAAACCACTACAATTCATTGATATCATTCTATTGCAAGCTATCAAACCAAAGAAACCCAAATCCTACTCATCTCTCTCTAAGGTGGTTCCAAAGGAGGAAAAAAAAAAAAAAAAAAAAGACAACATAGTACAATTCAACAAAATGATTTCACTTAAAATAACAATAAATATGTCTATAAAATTTTTTGCCTCCAGGCAGCAGGATACCGCTTTCACCATTGTTGCTCTATTTTATAGCACTTGTGCCATTAACTGCTTTTCTCCGTAAATCAACCATGTTTTTACATTACTGAATTTGTTACAAGTAGTAATACCCATGAAATTTTGAGTTTCAATATATAAATGTTTTTCTGATATACCTGAGAATAAATGCAGAATATTAAAATATGTTCATCTCTCTACCACCAAAAAGCATCTCTTGGGTGTTTCATTAGAATTTCACGTTTCATTAGAATTTCACATTTCACACTTTGAGAGCCAATGTGAGGGTTGACAGAGAATGACAAATGTGGAAACCCTTTCACCAAACTGATAACCTGATAACAACTGAAATATCAGCTGGTGGCATGGGGTGGGATATTACAATGGGCATTCCTTTTCTTCATTATAAATGTCTGGGATCTTTGTATATCTCTCTCTCTCTCTCTCTCTCTCTCTCTCTCTCTCTCTATATATATATATATATATATATATATATATATATATATATATATATTTCTATCATGAGCACATAGTACCTTTTTACTCAGAAATTAATAAATATTTATTCCAAGTGAAAATAAAAAGACAACAACAATAAAAATAAAAACTATGGCCTATTTTTCTATATGACTGTACTCATAAGTATTATAAAAAATGATGGAACTAGCATGAATTACACACTTCCCTATAGAACCTAATGATAATGAGAGGATTTTTAAAAGCTTTTAACACAGTAGATAAATTTTAACCAAATCTTCTCTATTACATGCTAATTTCAGCATCACCTGATCAAAACTATTCCAATTTATATGTCTAATACTGATATGACTAAATCAGATCCTCTTTATTATTTTATTTTGTTCTATGATTAACATGATGAAACATCTGGTTTTCTAAGATAAGACCTAAGGATCCAATCTTGGACCTATTTCCTTTTTTTTTTTTTATTCTATCCACCCAATAACACACACACACAAACACACTCACATCCATTCTATGTGATAGTGATGGGCACAGAGAAATATATTAATTCTATTGATATATGTGATGGATTTAGATAACACAGGTTTCTACAGGGAGGTATAGAGTTTAGGACACAGTACAGCCTTTTCTCTAGGGGTAGCAAATTTCAACGTGGTTCTCATCCCCGAGGGCATCAATTTTCTTGCATTATTCAAACTGATTCTATACCCTCTGGATACCTCCTGAGATTTTTAGGGATAACAATCTTCAAAACAATGCCTGGTAACAGGCTAAGGACAGTCTGAAATGCTTGCCAGAAAATGACCAAAGTCAATTTATATGCACAGTTTTTTTTCAAAAACATAGACTCTAGCTTCACCTAGATCCTTTGTCTACAAAAGCCAATTCAGTGTCTTTAGTGTCTCATTATTGCTTATCTCCTGATCCTCCTCACCACCATTCTACCATGGAGTATTACTGAAGGTTCTTCTAACATTTTGAAGTGACTAATTTTACTTGGCTCTCTAACTAGATGAAAATCTACTTTTTCAGACACCGCTATGAAATTCTAGCATTCAGCTCTCCTTTTAGGCAAAAAAATGCTTTTTGCTGGATTAATAGGCTGTTAAATTGTTGTTCTAAGGTCCAAATCATCTACTTGTATAGAACCTCATATGCATGTCAAGAAAGAGAGAAAAAGAAAGAGAAAAAGAAAGGAGGATCTAACTCAAAATAAATAATTGCTAGAATGAGAGTTTAGAGCAATCTTAACAGACTTTATTAAATTACTTCCTACGTGGTTGATTTTAATATCTTTCCTTATCTTTTTTAGGAATGGATAAAGTAAATTTCATTTTCAAACTCGGGATCTCTGTTCCATTGATAGCATGAAAATACAGGTGCACAAGCCCACTGGTTCTCAAATTTAGTCATCAATACCACCCAGAGGGCTGCATCAGATAGATTGTTAAGCCCTATTCCCAGAGTCTGATCCAGTAAGTCTGGTATAGAGACTAAGACACTTTCTAATAAACACCTAGCAGAGCCTGCTGCTGGTAGGAAACACAGGCAGAGAACCTCTGGACTAACCTATCTTCATTTCATCTAATTAAAGAACATTCCCTATGGAGGTTCCAACCTCAAGTTCCTACATATAGCTACATAGGAGTTTTTTGTGTATTTCAGTAAGAGGAAATTCAGGGTGAGCATCATGTCAATTAATGCTTCAGAGTGTAGACAATCTCAAGTGTAAGATACTCATAGCTCTGATGTTACTTAGAAGATAGAGAACTAAAGCAGATACTAACAATGGGTGAGGAATAAAGAAAAACTAAGCTTTGGGGAAAAAAAACACAAACCAATTAATATGATTGTGATGACTGTTATTTTCCTTCTGAGGGAAAATAGCCAGGCATTGTGGCAGGTGCCTGTAGTCCCAGCTGTTTGAGAGGCTGAGGAAAGAATATTGCTTGAGCCCAAGAGTTTGAGGTTGTTGTGAGGTGTGAGGGTGTTGTGAGGTGTGACGTCACAGCAATAGCTCACAACGAGGGCAACAAAGTGAGACTGTATCTCAAAAAAAGAAAGAAACAAAAGAAAGGAAATCAGATGTAAACTATATAGAATATTTTAACATATGTTAAAAATAAATATTTAGGGTGGCCATAAATTTCGTGTGGTTTAAATTGCACATGAACTTAATGGCCACCTTGTATAGCAATGTGACACAATGTACACCATTGTGTCAACAACAATTGTTTTTTTCTAAGTGATGCTGTTGAGGTGATCTTTATTTTATATAAATTTAGTTTATAATGTCTCCATGTAGGCTAGCATAACCATTTAAACTTTCTAAATAGCCTGAATAATTTTATTGCATGTAAAAGGTTTTTTTTTTTTTTTTTTTTTTTTACTCCTATTAGAATATATAACTTAAAACCATTTGGAAGAAAATATGGAATTATGATTTAAGTAATTGGACCAGAAATGTATTCCCCAATGAACTGAGGCCTGTGTTTTAAATTAGAGTAACACAAAACTCATAAACATAAGAATTTGTGTTCTAGAATAAAACACCACGGAGTTCTGACTACTTGTGGATCTGACTGTCAATGATCAGATGTAGAGTGAATGGTGTTAACTCTGTCAGCAGCTTGGTGATTTTTTCCCCCTAACTTCTACCCTCTTTCTGTTGCTGGCAGACGTCATTCTTCAGCTCCCCCTTGATCTCAGTGGGGAGGGGGTCTCTGATTTTGAGGCTTACTTAGAGGTTATAAACTACCTTAAGATCTTCAGATGAAAGTGGTATTAGTGCAAAATACTAATATGCATAATAATTATAAATCATCTCAGCACTAAGGTGTTTGCTGGCATCAGAAGCTGAGGAATTCTAATATTTTACAGGGGTGGCGAACACGCGGCTAGAGCCGCATGCGGCTCCCAGCCAAAATGAATTTCGGCTCTTTGCCTCTTATCATTATTTTGTATACTGTGGCTCTTTGCCAAGTTTAGATTTTGTTATGCTGCTTCTGAGGAGGGACCTCTGAGGAGCGATCTCCGAGCGCGTAGTCGAACTTGTTCGCCACCCCTGTTTTAGAATATAAAACTGTCAAAAACATTTAGTTTAGGAAGTATTTAAAGAAGGCTGATGAAAAGACACTGGTTGGAAGTGATGTTATTCTAGTTCTTTTTAAAAATCATGTAAGAAATTAGGCAATGACTCAAACCAAGCAAACAAATAAGAATGCTAAATGAGAACAGTATTGATCCAAGGGAAAGGAATTGGATAGCAAAATTCTATTCCAGGTGAAAAGAGAGTGTAATTAAATTGCTTTTCATGAAGACACCTACTAGATGGATTTAGTGAAAATCATTATTGATGTATCATATTTGAGAAAAAGACAATTGAATTAGAATATTCCTTCATCATGATTATTGATGATATTAATCTGCTTTTCAAAGATGGTACATATATAATATCTGCCATTTAATTTTCTTGTAACTATAAAAATATTTTCATTGCTGAATTTTATTTGCAATATATGATTTGATGCAATAGTTGCTATGAGATAAAACTGTCGATGCTCACTTTTTTTTCAATGAATGATTCCTCTTAAAGGGTTTTATTTGTTGTTTTACAAAATGTTAACAGAACCTCAAAGTGACAGTATTCCATTTATTTTTAAACAAAATGAAGGGCATCTTTGTTCCTATTCTCTTGTCTCCGAATTTACTGACATTTTAAATTCAAATGTCAAACTTAATAGTGATGGAGGAGAAAATGTTCAGAATGAATTGAACAGATGAACTTTTAAAACAAGATGATGGTCAGTGGGTTAATAAAACACAAGAACTCAAGGATGACTTTGGATAACATAATTTTGTATAAAATTATCTGTAAAATAAATTTTCTTTTTAATGTAAAGTGATGGGCTGTCTGAGATCACTGTTATTTATACCTACAATGTGCTTCTCAAACCTTACTGTACATAGGAATAGTCAGTACTCCTGTCAGGGATTCTTTAAGTGTCATCTGAGACCCAAGGTCCTAAATTTGTAGAAGCTCCTAGCGGAGATTGCTGATGCTGATTCACTGACCACATTTTGATATGAAAAGCATGGCAGTAAAAGGATATTAATGAAGAACAAAGCAAACTATTTATTAATTTATTATTAACGTGATTATTGAAATAACAAGCAAGTTAAAAGGCATCTCGTAGTCAGAGAGCATGTCTTGGGGATAAAGTTCATAAAAGTGATCCTTCCACTTAGCGGTCAGACTAAATATTTTACTGTTACTTTTACTGTAACTAAATATTTTAGCTGTAACTTCCTAATAATTGAGGTCCTTCCCCACCCTGCTCCATGTCTCTGTAGAACAATACCACTGTCAAAAATAAACGCTGTCAAAAATTTCTAAATAGATAGATGCTTTTCACTGCTTGTAAAGTTCATATGTAAAAATACTTAAGGTCTCCATTCTACACCTGCCAGGTATAAGCTGGGTGATAGTAGACATAATTTTATTTTCATGGAAATCAGAGCCAAACAGAATACATGTAAGTTTTAAAATATAAATTCAAATACATCTTTTAAAATTGTACCAGTGCCAATGTTTGTAAGTTTTTTTAACATTTAATCTGAGTAATTCTTAATTATAAGGTGTCGATCTGTCCATGGTATGATATTTAGTGTAATCTCCCTCATTAGATTCCCATTAGCACCGCCCCCAGAAAATGTCCCCAGGTACTGACACTTGTTCCTGTGAAGAGGGAAAACATTCCCAGTGAACCACTGAAAGGCTGTTCACATCTTTGTTATAATAGTAGTAACATTTCTTTTTTTTTACAGTATATCAGTACACTAATTTTTCAATGGCAAGATCAAATATATATTTTTATAGTTTGCAATGTTGCATATTAATTTTGCCTTTGCCTTGGATCCCTCCATCTCAAAATATAATCACGCTTTTATACTTCTTGTTGGGGAAGTAAGGTAATAGCAATGAAAGAAAGAAGATTTGATATAAAAAATAAATTTTTGAAGGACCAGGCATGGTGGCTAATGCCTGTAATACTAGCTCTCTGGGAGGCTGAGGCAGGTGGACTGCCTGAGCTCATGATTTCAACACCAGCCTGAGCACAAGTGAGACCCTATCTCTAAAAAATAGCCAGGTGTTGTGGTGGCTGCCTGTAGTCCCATCTACTTGGGAGGCTGAGGCAAGAAAATCACTTAAGCCCAAGAGTTTGAATTTGCTGTAAGCTGTAACATCACAGCACTCTATCGAGGGCAACAAAGTGAACTTTATCTCAAACATAAATAAATAAATAAATATTTAATTAGAAAATAATTTGATTATTTTAAAAGATGAAACATCATAGATCTAATCACTAACTGGAATTGATACACTAATGTTATCAGGTTGCATTGGTATGTATTAATAGCTTTTAAAGCTACATGCTTACACTTCTTTGTGTAAAGATTGATTGAGCTTCTTCTTATATAGAGAGTAATAAGAAGAAACACAGGGTACCTCAATGTTATACCTTATGATGGACACTCCAAGCATATGATATCCCAGCTTCTGCTTAGAATATTTTAATGACACAGTCACTTTCATAAATAAAAGCCACAGCATCAATCTTCTTTCTTTCATTCCGGATGCCTCATATGCAGTGATAAACAATCCAGTTAAAAGTGACAATAGAAATTTTAAATTTTAAGGTTAAAGGGATATTTGTGATTCTTAATTATTTCTCTTTCCTCCTCATTGCTCTTGCTTAGGTTGGTCTAAAACACCTGAGCTCAGGCAATTCACCTGCCTCAGCCTCCCAGAGTGCTAGGATTGCAGATATGAGCCACCATGCCCAGCCCTGATTTCCCCTTCTTTGATATGCTTTTTAAAAATTATTTTAATTACTATGTGTATATAATAGATGTGTGTATTTATAGGATACATGTGATGTTTTGATGCTGACATACAATATGTAATACTCGATTCAGGATAATTGAGGTATCCTTAGCCTCAAGTATTTATCAGTTCTTTGTGCTAGGAACATTCCAATTCCACTCTTCTAGTTATTTTTAAGCAGGCCCTAACTTAACATTGACTATGTTACTTGTGCTGTTAAATACTATTCCTCCTATCTAACTATCTATCTTTGGTCATTGGACTTTTATCCCCTCCTCATTGCTCTCCACGGCCTTTAATAACCATCTTTCTACTATCTGACTATGAGATCAATTGTTTTAATATTTAATTCCCACTTATGTGTAAGTACATGCAAGATTTATCATTCTTTTCTTGCTTTATTTCACTTAATGTAATTTCTCCTCTTCCATCCATGTTGATGCAAGTGGAAGGATTTCATTCTCTTTTACGGTTATATAATATTTCATGGTATATGCTGCATTTCTCACTCTTTTGGTCAAATTTCTTAGGGAAAATAGTACTACTCTATGTAGTACTAATAACATATCTATATACATTTTTAATACTTTTATTTTGCTTAGGAATTAAAAGAAAACTATTTCTCCTACCATTATATATTAAAAATTAATGCTAATATTCCTTTACAATACAAAAAAGTAACTAAATATAAGTAAATAAAAATTTGAATTAAAAAATTAAAACAATTTTTTTTTCCTGAAGGTTTGGGCCAAAAATATGGGTATGCATTATAACGAAGAATGATATTACATACAGCAAAATACAAGACATACTACAGTTTCTTTATGGTTTTATCTACTGATGCACACATAGGTTGATTCCAAACCTTGGCTACTGTGAATTGAGCAATATACACAGGAGTACTGATTTCCTTTGTTTTGGAAATGTGAAGGTCTGAAATCAAGTTTGCAAACTAGCAACCATGCCCATATGTTGGCAACATGGTACCAAAAACTTGGTAAAATTTCATGGTCTTTGTACATCAGTGTCTCACAGTTGTATGTGTGTGTTGACATGTGGCAATGTCTTGCTGAATGCCATTCATTGTTGTTGCATGTCTTTGTGTGCCATCATGAGAATGTTGAAGCTTGAATTATAGCAATAAACAAACATTCATAAATTTCTTGTTAAATTTGGCAAGAGTGGAAGTGAAATCAGAGGCATGTTAGTCCAAGTTTATAGGGATCATGGCATGAAGAAAACAGCATTCTCTGATCACTGATGAAGAGAAGCCAGGGCAGCTGGTAATGAGCAGCACTGACAAAAACGTTGCAAAAATTCACTGAATTGTGTGTCTAAATCATCAGTTGACTGTGAAAAGCAAAGAAAACCAAGTAAATATTGACAGAAAAACAGGAAAATCTTCACTAAAAATCTTGGCCAACAACTCCTGGCTCTTGCATCACGACGATGTACCAGCTCACACAGCACTGTCTTCAAGGGAGATTGAGCCAGTAAACAAATAACTGTATTGGAATATCCTCCCCACTAACTTGATATGGTCCCCAGTAACTTTTCTCTTTACCTGAAAATAAATTAAATATTGAAAGAAAGTCATTTTGACGGCATTCAGGACATTAAGGGTGTACAACAGGCAAGTGCTCTGATGGCCATTCCAGATAAAGAGTTCCGAAATTGCTTTGATGAGTGGCAGGCAATGGCATTTGTGCATAGCTTCCCAAAGGAAGTATTTTGAAGGTGACTATAGTGATATTCAGCAATGAAGTATGTGGCATTTTATCTTTGATGAATTCATGCTCTTATTAGTCCCGTAGAAATACAATTCTTAACACCATTTATCCTTGAAAAACTATCCTTGTCATTGGAATTGCTTTTACTCCTTTGATCAAAGATCACTTGACTGTAGCTGGGTGGGCCTTCTCTCTGTTTTGTATGATGAGTCTATTCCTTTGCAGATTTCACATTGTCACAATACTATAGCTTTATTATGAGTCTTGAAATTGGGTAGTGATAGTCCTCCAATAATTTAATATTATTAAATATTGTATCATGCAATATTGGTCTTTTGCCTTTAGGTTTAATTTATTGGTATCAATAAAATACCTTCCTGAGATACCAACTGATATTGTGTAGAATCTACACGTTGATATAGGAATAACCGGCATCTTAACAATACTGAATTTTCTAGTCCAAGAACAAAGAATATATCTCTATTTATTTATATTCTCTTTGATTTGCTCAACATAGATCCTATACATATATATATTTTTTTTTCAGTGTTTGACCAGGGCCAGGTTTGAACCCACCACCTACAGTACATGGGGCTGGCACCCTACCCCTTCAGTCATAGGCACCACCCTATACATATTTTTTAGAGTTATATTTAATTACTTAATATTTGTTGCTAATGTAATTTTGATTTTAAACTTTTAATTTCATGTAAAAATTGTTCATCGCTGGTATAAGAAAGCAGGTGGTTTTCATATATTTGCCTTGTTTTCTGTGACCTTATTATAACTATATATTATTACCAGGAGTTCATTTTGTCAATTTGGGGGGATAGTCTACATAGACAATCATTTTATTTGTGAATATATAGTTTTATTTCTTCCTTTGCAATTTGCATACCTTTCATTTCTTTGTTGCTTTTACTAATGATATCATTTACAAATGATATTTATCATAGGGAAAAAGCACTTACTTTTCACCATTAAGTGCTATGCTAACTGCTGCTTTATGTAGATTCTCTTTATCTACTTGAGGACATTCCCTACTATTTCTGGGTGGTGAGAATTTTTATCATATTTGGGTGTTAAATTCTGTCAAATGTACTTTCTGATGTTGCCAAGTCAAGCTACATTTTAGAAATTTGAGTAGATATTTTGTGAATATTTTATCTTGAGTTTTTGCAAAATACAAGGATAAATCATCCTTTTATTTTTGATGACACTTCTGAGACAACTTAGAATTTTAAATGTGCATTTTTATTTAATCTAGTTACGATTATGCAATTGCTTTTATTATAAAATATGGACCTATTATAACCTTATGTGGGAGTAAAATTGGCATATATTTGACAGTTGAACAGAAGATGTGTATTTTTGCTGTTGTTTTTATTATTAGGTGGTACTCCAATTCTTGAAAATTTTTGAATGTTGGAGTGGAATTAATCTCTTTAGTATAAACTGTACTTTATACAGAAAACATGCAATTAACAAAACACTATTTTTTTTTAATCCAGTTATAATTCACACATATAGAATTTACCTATTTTAATTTTACCATTTAATGAATTTTGGAAAAATGTGTGCAGTGTGTGTGTATGACCACCATAGTCAGGATACAGGTATCTCCTTTATCTAGAATTCCACTTCTGACGTTGTCGGCCCATCTCCTCCCTCACGGTCTACTCTGTTCAGCAGGCTGGTGCTGTTTTCCTTGGTTTTAGGGTCCAGTTGCCTCTCATGTCATGAGTAATACGTTGGGCATCTTTCTAGCACAGGATAGCAGTAGGATGGGGAAAGAGAAGAGGGCAAGCCCAGCACTGGGTGTTACTTGGGTTCACCCACTTGACTGTGGCCCTGGGAAGACTGATGAAGTGTTAAAATATGTAACAATAGGCTTGTTTTTTCAGATTGGAAAATAATGATTTTATTGGCTGTGTACTGAATCCCTCCGTCTTTGTCTACCCACTTCTAAGAATGATCATGGGAGACAAAGCAAAAGTAGAAAAAGGCTGACAAAGTAGAATTAGGAAAATAATTTTATTACAAGCGAGGAAAAAAATGAAAGGACACTCCAGTTCGTGGGAGCGGGTCTTTGCCCACTGGGACTCTGGCCCAGGGCACTCTTTGTCTCTGGGCTTTTATGTTTTCGCCTTGTGAAGGAGGGCCACACTACCTGGATTGACAGGAGAGTGTTGGAACACTCTGCCCTAGCTTCCTCCTGGGCGTGCTGGGCTCACTTGGCTTTCTCCACGCAGCATGATCATCTGTAAGTGGCGCAACATGGCCCTTCTTCTCATTCAAAAGTCCCACGACAAGTTCCTTTTGCTTTTCTTATGCACTCAGCTCACTTGTCTCCTCTCCTCCCACTCATAGCTAACTAACCTGGCTATTCTAACAACAACACTTCACATGTAGATTGCAATTGTCTAGTCAAGAGGAGAAAATGAAGATACAGAAAAGAGGAGAGAGAACCACCAGCACTGCGTGCATGCTTAGGGGAGGAGAATGAGTGCCACGGCCATGGGAGAGGCACTGGTCTGTAAGAAGGAAGTTTATCCAGACTGCACAGATATGAATTTAGGTATAAATTCAGACAGTACAAATGTGTGGTAGCAGAAGTTTGTATTTCTTCTTTCCAAGGGATACATTTATTAGTAATGACCTTGGCGGTGTAGGGTTGATGCAGTATCAATTACCAGAGTACTGGGAGAGAGAAGGTCTAGATTCTGAGAAGCTCAGGACGTGAAAATCTCTGAGTTTATGGCAGAGACAGTGCTAATGTAACCACATGTCAGACTATAAATGTTTAAGAAGCGTAGGATGGTGATAAGAATTGGGTGCATGACTACAAGAAGTAGAATTGTATGTGGTATAATTGGATATTGCTAAATTCAAAGCTGTTGTGTTGAGATAGGGTGGCCTCAAGGCAGAAAATGAGTGAATATTTTGGGGAAATCACTAGAGTACTTGGACTTTGCTTACTGCTGGCCGTGAGGCACTGGAGGTCAAGAATTGAAAGATCTTTCCAATAAACTGGAATCTATGAGTATCAACAAAGTAAATATTTGAAATATACCATTAAATTTAACAATCAATAATAATGTTTAAAAAATGAAAATTAAGCTTTGTCTAAACTTTTCAAGTTTCTTTTATCTGAAATTTTATTTTTTTAGTAGGCATTCAATGGTTGCCTCTGTCTTTGTAATAATTTTAAATATATTTTTATACGCAGAACAACTTTAATCTATAGTTTTAACATTAACAGCAGAGTTTTTGGATGTACAAGAGGTCTTAGTACATGATTCCTTAAAATTCCTTGTAAAATGTAGATATCATAGAAAACGACAAGCTTACTGCTGTGTGTTTTCATTAGGATATGATTGGATTGCTTGAATTTAATTCTGCAACCCCTCAGGGTTCTTGGGGCCCTGACTCTTTACCCTGAATGAGCAAGTTTCACAAATAGAGAAAGACAGAAGGCCCAGATGAAGGACAAACTGCTTCCGAGACCTAACAGAGAATTTTTGGAAGAGGATGTCTCATGTCTCCTTGTTTCCCTTTGTTTCATTTTCGTGTGCTTCCTTTCACATTTTATCTTTCCTTCACAGGGACCTCAGAGGAAGAAAGACTCAGCTCCTGCCGTTGTCTGTGGAAGGTCTGAGCTGCTGGCCTAGGCACTTGAATTGCTGTGGAAGACAAAATGATCAGACCACACTAATCATGACTCTACAAACAACTGAATGAGTATTGCAGCATTGCAGGAATACTTCTTTCCACAAATATTAATAAAAGAGACTCTGATGTCACTTTGTGAGCCCCAATAGTTGTATATAGAAGGTATCTTAAAATTTTCCTGTCACATAACGTTAGATTGTAAGATTTACATGAATCGTATAGAAGAATCAATACTCTATACTTCAGTCACTGGCTATAAAGGAAGAAAGATATTTTCTGGCTGAGCACTTGGTTTAGACCAATTTTTACTAGTAGTAAAGCAATGTGAGTAGGTTCCTGTGAATAGAAAGAAATATAACAGGTTTTGGAACCGACTTCTATATATCCAGTCAGCTGAACTACTTTTTGATAAAATACCTTGAGCAAGGAAAGGAAATTGACCAATCAATGCTTGCTATCTTTTCCTAAAGATAGGATGGAAGTGCTAATTACTTTTAATCATTTTATTTCCTCATTTCAATATTTTCCACCCAAAACTGAACTATGCAATTTTAAGTCTGGAAATATAAGTACAACATATTAAGAAATCAGCTTCTATTTTTTTTTTTATTAAATTTATTTTTTTATTGTTAAATCATAGCTGTGTACATTTGTGCAATCAAGGGGTACAATGTGCTGGTTTCATATACAATCTGAAATATTCTCATCAAACTGTTCAACATAGCCTTCATGGCATTTTCTTAGTTATTGTATATAGACATTTGTATTCTGCATTAAGTAGGTTTTGCCTGTACCCATTCTAAGATTGACAGTAGGTGTGGCCCCACCTATTACCCTCACTCCACCCTGACTTCCCCCTCCCTTCCCCTTCCTTGGCCCTTTCCCCATATTCTTATGCTATAGTTGGGTTATAGCCTTCATATGAAAGCTATAAATTAGCTTCATAGTAGGGCTGAGTACATTGGATTTTTTTTTTTTTTCCATTCTTGAGATACTTTGCTAAGAAGAATATGTTCCAGCTCCATCCATGTAAACATGAAAGAGGTAAAGTCTCCATCTTTCTTTAAGGCTGCATAATATTCCATGGGATACATGTACCACCATTTGCTAGTCCATTCGTGGGTCGATGGGCACTTGGGCTTCTTCCATGACTTAGCAATTATGAATTGGGCTACAATAAACATTCTGGTACAGATGTCTTTGTTCTGTTGTGGGTTTTGGTCTTCTGGGTATATACCTAGTAAAGGAATTATAGGATGAAATGGTAGGTCTATTTTTAGATCTCTAAGTACTCTCCAAACAGCCTTCCAAAAGGAACGTATTAGTGTGCATTACTACCAGCAGTGTAGAAGTGTGCCCTTTTCTCCACATCCAGGCCAATATCTCCAGTTTTGGGATTTTGTTACATGGGCTACTCTTACGAGGGTTAGGTGATATCTCAGAGTAGTTTTGATTTGCATTTCTCTGATGATTAAGGATGATGAACTTTTTTTCATGTGTCTGTAGATTGTGCATCTGTCTTCTTTAGAGAAGTTTCTCTTTAAGTCCCTTGCCCACCCTGAAATGGGGTCACGTGGTCTTTTCTTGCTAATGAATTTGAGTTCTCTGTGGATTCTGGTTATTAGACCTTTATCAGAGGTATAACCTGCGAATATTTTCTCCCATTCTGTGGGCTGTCTGCTTGCTTTACTCACTATGTTCTTGGCTGTGCAGAAGCTTTATAGTTTGATCAGGTCCCAATAGTGTATTTTTGATACTGCCTCAATTGCCTGGGGAGTCCTCCTCATAAAATATTCACCCAGGCCGATTCCTTCAAGAGTTTTCCCTGCACTTTCTTAAGTATTTTTATAGTTTCATGTCTTAGGTTTAAATCTTTTATCCAGTGAGAGTCTATCTTAGTTAATGGTGAAAGGTGTGGGTCTAGTTTCAATCTTCTACAGGGTGCCAACCAGTTTACCCACCACCATTTGTTGAATAGGGAATCTTTTCCCCACTGAGTGTTTTTAATTGGCTTGTCAAAGATCAAATAACGGTAAGTAGCTGGATTCATCTCTTGGTTCTCTATTCTGTTCCAGACATCTACTTCTCTGCTTTTGTGCCAGTAGCATGCTGTTTTGATCACTATCAATTTATAGTATAGT
>CAUYPK010007305.1:0-21926 GCA_963574355.1 Loris lydekkerianus | reverse complement strand
GGCCCCACCCCTCTCCCTCCTTCTCTCTCTCTGCTTTTCCTCCCCCCACCCCCCATAACCTTAATTGTCAGTAATTGTCCTCATATCAAAATTGAGTACATAGGATTCATGCTTCTCCATTCTTGTGATGCTTTACTAAGAATAATGTCTTCCACTTCCATCCAGGTTAATACAAAGGATGCAAACACTCCATTTTTTAAAAATAGCTGAATAGTATTCCATGGTATACATATACCACAGCTTGTTAATCCATTCCTGGGTTAGTGGGCATTTAGGCTGTTTTCACATTTTGGCAATTGTAAATTGAGCTGCAATAAACTCCTTATTCATGACTCTCATTAATTAGAATTCCTCTTAGAAAACTGTATGAAAATACTCTTTCTAGATCTGCAAATACATTTCTACAATTTTAAGTTTGGAACAAAACAACAAGTTTGCTATTAACTATAAACTATTTTAAATTTTAGAAATTCACATTATTTTTTTCAATGCTGTCTAACTTGCATATTTTGACCAAAGAAAGAAGCCCCTGCTAGATTTAAAACAAGGGAAAAAACAGAGTGTGATTTCATCAAATTCACAGAACATACTAATATTGTATTGGTTAAAGCATAAACTGGACTTTGATCTTTAGTGAGCCTATGAAGCCCTTTCCTTGCATTCAAAAATAGATTATTTTACATTTTTTCCTATGTTAAATGCAAATTTCCAGATCATTTGCTCACATGTACAGAAAGCAGTATTAATTATCTTCAGATTAGGAAAGACCAGTAAGGGAGAATTGTTAAAACTTCATGTTGATGTTGAATAATTCAGTAGAGTGTCTATAGTAAACAGTACGCTATGATACATTGTCAAAGTAGAAAATAATTCAAATGTTCCTAGATAAAGAAAAGAAAAATGTTTATGATGATGTATATTTCAATTATGTTGATTTAATTGTTATGCATATTATGAATGTATTGAAATATCACATGTATCCCCCAAATATCTGCATCTATTACATTTCAATAAAAACAAAAACAAACTCCTGAAAACCTTTTTGGGTTGAATTTCATGTTTCGGTAGGTCTATGAGAAAGTATCTTATATCTTAGTAAAAAATTATGTGCTGTGTTAAAAATAAGTATATTTAACATAAGTTGCATTTTCCTTTAAGTGGATTGGAAGTTATTTACAAATTGTTATTTTCTTTTTTTTTCATTTTATGTTTACTAACCTATAAAAATAACAGAGGAGCAGAAAGCTAGTTCTTCCAGGGTTTACTGGCCTTTGACACAGTGAGATGGCCACTGTCCAGTGTCCCTGTGCTCCTCTCAGGCCTCTCACAAAGGTCCGGGTGTGGAGGGGATAGGCCACAGCGCGCAGAGTGACCCACAGGCAGCTGCTGTCTGGTGGGAAGAATGTGGTTTTGCTTTATGCCAACTTCACAGCAGAGCTTAGCAATTTATTTATTTTTTTTTCCCTGAAAAACAAAGTGCACTCCAAACAGGCACCGGAAGCAGATTTTATGGAAGATTCTGTGGGGACACAGAAAAGAGGATTTATGTCATTCACTAAAGTGAACACCAAGTCTCCTCCCTCCCCTCTCACTGCCCTCTCACCAGCAGTCACTGGCCCCTTCTCTTCCTTTTCAGAATGTTCCCCACAAGAACCCCTCAGCTTTCCTCTTTCTAACTAGAGCTATTTCAGGACTCCCAGGCCCTGCAGGCCCAATTCAGAGCAACCTTATCAAACCATCCATCTAATGAACTACTCTAACTGCCTAGGGGAAATCTGCCACCAAGAAAACTCAGTTTTGTGTCATTATCTTTGCATCCTAGGATATGAAATGAGCAGTTGTTAGGAGGGAGTCTAGAAGGGCCTCAACCAGGAGTGAGTACATAGCACATACTTAGGCTTTCGAAGCAACAGCTAAAGGTCCTGAATTTCTGAGTAGCCCAAGTTACGGTATATACTCGAGTATAAGCCGAGTTTTTGTGCTGAAAATTTGTGCCCAAAAAACCCAAACTCGGCTTATACTCGGGTCATACAGGTTATTTGATTTGGTGCGCTTAGTTTAACAGGTAATCAAGCTAAATCACAAAGGTTAAAATCCTTCAAAACTGGATTCCTCCTTCTCATCATCTGTATGTCCAAACAGCTTCAGCTGTAAATGATGTGAAGGTATCAGCATATAACCTACTGATTCCTCAATTATTGTAATTGTTTTGGGTATATATTTTTATTTTTGAAATTTACCAGTGGCTGCTGCATTTTCCACCTCAGCTTATACTCGAGTCACTAAGTTTTCCCAATTTTTAGGGTAAAATTAAGGGTGTCGGCTTATACTCGGGTCGGCTTATACTCGAGTATATACGGTAACTACAGGGGAGGCTGGAACGTGCAGTCTCTAACAAGTGGCCCTGTACCCAGCTAAATAAGCTCTATTATTCTAGAAGAGAGACAGAATGGACTTGGGGAAAACCCAGCAGCCGATCACAACTGCCCATTGACAAAGCCCCTTTGTGCTTGTGATAAAAAGTACCGAAACACCACGTAAGAGTCTGTTGTGTTAAAATTAAATGTTTCTATTTTATTTTGAATACAGTCTGCAGCTAGTTACAGGTTTTAAGGAAAGGAGTGGGAAAATCACATTTTCGTTGTAGAAACATCCATTTTAGGTATAGGTTTTGGGGACAGACCAGTGGGAGGGAAACCACTCTTGATGTGCTGGCAAGAATCAGGTTGAAACGTTAGAATGAACTAAAGAAATGAGTGGTGAATAGAGGAAGTCAGAAGAAGAGAAATGTATGAGCTGAGATGGCTAAATACATGGTGATCACTAAGACGTAAGGGTAGAAAGTTTAGGGGTAAACAATGATGCCACCAAGGGTGGCTGCGGGAGTTGTGACCGCCTGTGAGTACAGAGAAGGGGTATTTAATTGGACAAGAGGTAAGTTTATTGTTGGGCACAGAAAAATTCAATCACTGTGCTAATTTAGTAAAGCTGTGTAGGGCCAAATTTACCCTGATGCACCTGTTTAAGACTGTCTAGAGCAAAGAGGGTGCTTAGAATGCAATCTTGAGGAAAGCCAATATTTAGGGACAGTCAGATAATATAGAAGCAGTGTTTGCTGAGAGCTTTTTATCAAATAATCTATCAAATTAATCTAAACTAAATATGTCAAATATGACTTCAAAGAAGAACAAGTTACCAATTATGGGCTTTCCATACAGAGGACTTGTCGGATTGTTTGCTAAAAGTATTTCCGACTGTCTATCTGTATAACAGTTTCCTTTTGTTGAAGATCCTAAAAAATCAGTTTTTCAGTGAATTGCTGAGAAAGAATATTGCTCCTCTGTAATTTGAAATTAGGTGGGTTGGCAGTGAAGAGAATTGGGAGTTGTGGTTTCGTGTACTAAAATGAAGAGAGGAACTCATGAAGAAGGTGTGTTTGATAGTTTTAAATGCTCAGGACTCAAAGATGAAATCTAGAAAAATAACCAGAGATTTGGGAATCAGTACACCCTTGGGGTCCTCTGTGAGATAAATTTGATTGGGATAGCAGGGACAAAAACTAGATTGGAGTGTATTAAGGAGAGATCAGAGGTGAAAAAGTGTAGATTGCCAGTACAACCTCTCTTTCTGTAAATGTGGTCGTAGAGAGAAAAGTAAGGTTATTACCTACAATTAATAAGGATTTTCAGGAAAAAAAATTTTTTTAACAAATAAGACATTTGAGATTGTTTGAATGGAATAGGGTAACATTACTTGGAAAAGAAAGTGAAATGCACAGTACAGAGTGGTCCTTGAGGAAGCAAAGATACAAATGTTCTATAGAACAGATATAGCTGCCACCGAATGAGGATCTATTTTTCCTTTGAACAGTAGAGAAAGAAAGAAAAAAAAAAATAGTACAGTTGCAGGGTTCTCTTTCTTTCTGAGACAGTCTCACTTTGTCAGAGCTACCATGAGTTCTGACACAATGACACTCTACCCATGGTGACAGAGCAAGACTGTCTCAAAAAAAACCCAAAACAAAAGAAAACAAAAAAACTCTAAAACCAAACAAACAAGAAATCTAACTTTATAATGTAAGAAACTAGAAAAATAAGAACAACATAAAACCAAACCTAGCAGAAGAAAGGATAAAATAAATATTAAGAAAATAGAGAAATTCTTTTATTTCAAATTAATACAAGAGTACAAGTTTTTAGGGTGCATTGTTCTCACTCCCAGAGTAATGTTCCAGTTGCAAAAGAGCTCCTCACCCAGGGTGCGTGTTATACACCCTCAGAATGTGCACATTAGGTGAAATCCCACCTTATACCCTCCCACCTTCTGCCAGTTGTCCACAAAATAGAGAGTTGAAAAACAGGAGAGGCCATCATTGAAATCAAAAGTTGATTCTTCTAAAGGATCAACAAAACTGACAACTCTTTAGCCAGATTGGCTGGAGAAAAAGAGAACTCAATTTGCTAAAATCAGAAGTGAAAGTGGAGACATACTTACCAATTCTGCAGTAAAAGTGTTATGACAGTACTATGAGCAGCTATATGTGAAAAAAACGAAGAATATAAATGAGACAAATTCCTAGAAACACACATCCTATCAAGTCTGAACCACAAAGAAATAGAAAATCTGAATAGACTTATAACTTGTAAAGAGATTGAATTAGTAACCAAAAACCTTCTGACAAAAGCTTTGGACCTAATGGCTTCACTTTAAAGTTCTACAAAACATCTAAATGAGAACTAACACTTCTCAAACTTTTCCCAAAACTTGAAGAGGAGAGAATATTTTCTAACCTGTTATATGAAAACAGCATTACACTGCCTGCTACCAAAGCCAGACAATGAAACTACAAAAAAAAAAAAATTTTTTTAAAGAAAAAAGAAAAGAAACCCCTACAAATGTGTATCTCTTACAAACATTGCTGCAAAAATCCTCAAAATACTAGCCAACCAAATTCGATAGCATATTGACAGGACTACACACCATGACCAAGTGAGATTTATTGTCAGATGCAAGAATAGTTCAACATATGTCTACTATCCTGAAACGAAATTGTTCAGGAGGATGTGGAGAAATTGGAAGCCTTGTGCACTATTGTTAAGAACACAAAATGATACTGTTACTGTGGCAAACTCTATGGCAGTTGCTCAAAAGCCTCAAAATAGAATTACCATAGGATCCACCAGTTTCACTCTGGGTATAACCCACACAGAATTGAAAACAGAATCTTGAAGAGACATTTGTACATGTACGTTCATGGCAGCATTAACCACAATAGGTAAAATGTGGAAGCAACCCAAGCATCTCTCCATAGATGACGAAATATGCAAAATTTGAAATATACATGAAATGGAATATTGTTCAGTGTTAAAAAGGAAAGAAATTCTCGCACATACTACACCATGGATGAACCTTAAAGACATTCTACTAAGTGAAATAATTCAGTCACAGAAAGTGGGTATAGCACATAGTTATATAGTTACAGGTATACTTATTCTTCTTGGGTATAGAGTATAGTTACATGGTTACAGGTATATACTTTCCTTAGGTATAGAGTACTCAGACTCATGGAGACAGAATGAAGATTCATGGTTTCCAGGAGCTGAGAACAGAAGTCAACATAGAATGTTAATTAATGAGTACAGACCAGCAGTTCTCAACCTGTGGGTCGCGACCCCTTTGTAACAATGGAAATACATCACAGCATTAGGAAGGATGAGAACCACTGGGATAGATGTTCAATTTTACAAGATAAAAAGAGATCTGGAAGTGTTTGTTGGTGAGGGTTGGACAACAATGTGAATGCACTTAATATCACCAAGCTGCGACACTTAAAAATTGTTGAGATGGAAAATTTGATGTGTATTTTATCATAGTAAAAAATTGAAAAACATAGTACATAGACTTCTGTATAAATACTTGAAACTTCTACTATATACATTTCTAGAAACGAGGCTTTTTTATTTTAGGTTTTATACAAGTGAAAAAGAAAATATCTGCAAGCTATTGTTCGTTGATGCTTCCTTTCTGAAATAGAACCAAGGCAGCAGAGTTATGAAGAGGTGAAGTGGATATTATCAAACAGTCCATGAGAAGAGCCCTTAGAGTTATGGGAAAATATCTTTACTTAATAGAAGTGTTAGCACTTCTTGGACTCATTTTCTGTGTGGGAAAAATTTGCTTCCTTCCTATCAGATATCAAGGTCAACTCTATTACTTTCAGTTAACCCTACAGAGTTTTCATTGAATGTTAAATAAAAATCACCTTGTACCTACCTTGCGGATATCAAGGAGAGTAGAAAAGTATAAATCTGAGGTTTTTCAAAAGGCATTTGTTAATTTTACTGTTATCAGGTATAGAGCAGCATTATCCCCAAACTAAAACTTAGGGTAATTTGAAACACTGGAAGCTGAACTCACATGTGAATAGGTATATTGTCCAGTAAATATCAGAAAGGTGCTATCCTTAGAAATTTTCAGGCTCAATGCCTTTGGGGCGCCAGCCACATACCCCAGAGCTGGTGGGTTTGAATCCAGCCTGGGCCTGCCAAACAACAATGACAATTGCAACCAAAAAGTAGCCGGGTGTTGTGGTGGGCGCCCATAATCCCAGATACTTGGGAGGCTGAGGTAGAAGAATTGCTTAAGCCCAAGAGTTTAAGGTTGCTGCGAGCTGTGACACCATGACACTCTACCCAGGGCAACAGCTTGAGACTGTCTAAAAAAAAAGAAAGAAAGAAAGAAACTTTCAGAAGAGGAGTGAAAGGATTAAATGAGGAAAAATGCTTATAGTATTTTTATTTATTTATTTATTTATTTTTAAATACATCGGAAGATAGATATCTATCAGGATGAGTTGGAAAATACTTGTATCTGAAAAAATGCAAGTATTCTGAGAAGGAGACCTGGAAACAGAACGTAGCATCAGACCTGCTGTTAGTGGATAAACTGCACGACCTGAAATGCTTTTTCACATTTTGTTGTCACTTCTTATAAGATTCTTGTATTTACAAAAATGATAAGGGGACAGTTTCCTACAATTGTTTTTAGCTATATTTTATTCCATGATTGACAAGTAACTGTAAAGCGTTTTTGTAGAAGTGACTTAGAAAGCTTTCTAAATTGTCTTAAACCTCCTAAACAATCCTCCTTTCTCTGTTAAGAATGCATCACAGCAACAGATAAGAAGGGTTTGCAGCCCCTTAGTTTTTTGTTTGCTGGGATGCCAGATTGAATGTTTTTCTGGCTCTGTTTCTCCTGAGATCCTCAACTGTTTTTTTTTTTTTTTTTCTTCCTTAACAGATTATATAAGCTCATTATTTTTTTCAGAATCCCTGTGAGCTGTGAAAGTGATATTTATGCTCTTTTAAAACTGGAAGAATCTGAGGCAGAGCTGCAGTGGCTGATGATGAGGCAGCTGAGTACATTGGATACTTTTTCTTCCATTCTTGAGATACTTTACTAAGAAGAATATGTTCCAGCTCCATCCAATTCATGTCATTTTTCATAAACTCCACTAGATATTATTATTTTCTTATTTATTTATGTATTTATTTATTTATTTATTTATTTATTAATGACAGGGTGTCATTCTGTCACCCAGGCTAGAGTGCATTGGCAAGATCACAGCTCACTGCAGCCTCGAACTTCCCAGCTCCATCCCAGCTTCCCACCTCAACCTCCCAAGAGCTGGGATTACAGGTGGCTACTGACTACTGATGCTCCGTCTTAATTCTTTCCATTTCAGAGATGGGAAGACAAGAGCGGAAGGAGATTGTGTGCCTTGGCCAAGGTTGACTCTGGAGCTACTCAGGCACTCTGCACTGCCCACTTTGTAAACAGGGCCTATTTCTTCTGTTTCACTAAAATGTGACTTAAGTATAAAGAATAAAAATATTCTTGCAATGCGGCAGAAGATAGACGGACAGACGTGGGGATGCTTTCCCTGCAAGATCATGTGATTAAAGTATAGTTTGACAAACAGGCAGTAATAGCAGTGTGGTTAGAAGGGACAGGAAAGGAGATTCAGAAGTAATTTCATATGGTGAATCAACATTCACCTTGGGGTGGGGTGAGTGGCAGGCCTGTGAGAGTTTAATGTGAAAATTTGATTAGCCACATGTGCTTCTGGGATGTAAACGCAATAAGTAAGTTAAACAAACAAACAAATAAATATATGAACATATAGGTGAATAGGTAGGTTAATATATATATATATTGCTAAATCCATTTATTTGGCTTAAATGTATAGAACCAGAAAGCTCAAATCTTTCTTTGCTGCTTTAAACAGGCTTTATCAATTCAAAACATTTTTTCAGACACTGTGTAAGGAAACAGCAGATGGTGTGGATCTGCTTCTATGAGTGAGGGCGTCCTAGTCTGGAGGGGTCCCTCAACTTTGCTAAGGTGTTGAAATTTACCCCCATGTTTTTGTCACTTGTTTCCTTTTTGTTGATGCTTTCTCAGACATCATTGGAGTTGCTCTAACTTTTGTTGGCTATACTTTCTGGCCTCTAATATCCTGGGCTGCTATTTTCTTCTTGAATTTATCCCCCCCTGCTTTTGAGGGTCATGGCAATTCCTCACAATTTCTCCATCCCTAAAACAATGTAGCTCTTTTTAAAAAACTACCTTTTTGACTATACCTAGGGTTTGTGCTAAGAAAGAAGACATGGGTATGTTTTTGTTTGCCATCTCAAAAGTGAAAATGTGTTGAAAAACATTCTTGAAAATCTTGCTTTGAAATTGTATTTATTTTTTATTCTTTTGAGATGAAATTGTGTTTAGAACAGAAAACATTTCTTGGAATTGATCAGTATATAATTCTTTTTTTCACCCTTTGATTGATAGAGACTGGGTAAAATAGGTGATGAAATGGGATAAGTATATTGTTGGCAAAAAAAAAAAAATCAAATTTGTGAGAATATGTTATGAAGTTCTGAAACTGACTTTTTTGTTAAAGAAGGAATTATTGCTAAGTAGATCAGTGTCCTTATTTATTTGCTCATTTGTCCAATAGATCTTTATTCTGTGCTCAATTCTTGCTATACATTCTCGGGACACTTTTACCTGTTTCCTGATCATTTTGAAAAAACATATCACAATTGAGTCTATAATACCAAACAAAGAAACTTTATGTGTACAGAGTATTTACAGATTACTTTTGTCTCCTTGAACCTGCATTTAAGAATAGTCATTAGTTGTAACATCTAGACAAAGTACAGTGAAATATTTGTGTCAACACTAATTTACTCTCAAAAAAGTATAATGAGATTATAATTTTTATAATTCAGAGACATGGAATATTTGCGTTAAAGCGGCTAAAATCTTCAGCCATATTCAGATGGTAAGAATTATGTGCAAATCTTGTTCTTCAACTAAATGTTAAACTGTTACTTAATCATCATGGCTGGATGTTAAGCTGGGATTGTATAGCTTTTGTTTATTTCACATAATGAGTTTGACAAACAAAGGGCTAACAGCTTTGTTCTTATTTCCTTCATGTGTTAAAAATTGCACTTGTGGATCTAGTGGCCTTAATATCCTGTCATCTGAGTGTTCTGTTTTTTTCTCCTGGAAATAATTTCCTTGACTGAAATGTTAACTACCTCACACTTCAGATAGAGAACCCAGGTATAGAATATATAAAATAAATTAGTATTTTTAATAAGTTGCTATTTAAGGAAAACTGTTGATGAACAGTGTCCTCTTAAAAGTTTCACAAATAATATCACTCATATTTCAGAGAATATGGCAACAGAGTTACATACACATGCATGGATATATGATGTATATATTATTGAAAGGTTTTATACACTAAGTCTAATTAGCTAGCACTGCTTGGGTTTAGTATGTTAACATTTTGCTCCTGTTTTCACCGTAACTTGCTAAAGAAGTCTATTTAAAAATAACCACCTATCTTCTGTAAAAAAAATTAAAAGAAATGTGATATTAATCATCAATATAAAGAAAAGAATAAGATGATGCAGAAAGCAAAGAAATCAGAGATGAATTTTCTTATGTGTATTATACTTTCTTAGTTAACCACATTAATTCTCTATTTTGCCAGGATAAGTTTAAAATGTACCAGTCTCCAACTATCAGATAATTCTTAACTGATATACCTTGAAATTTTCAAACACCATGTTGTACTTTAAGTTTAAGCACTTAAATGTACAGTTTCAATGTAAATTAAGTTACTAATCTTTTAAATAATATTTATGATGATTTAATGATTACTTTTATCTTGCTTCTTACCTTGTGTTACTTTTAATTTGCCTATCAAAAACTATTAATATTATTGTTAATAAGACACCAATGGTGTACAAGAGAAATATCACTCATTTACTTTCACTGTGGCTACCAAATTAGGGCTAATCTTTGTCAAAACTTTCAGGGGACTCTATGTAATAGAAGATACTGCTTACATAATTTGTTTTTCCCAGTAGTTATGGGATATTGCCAAGATTAGAGGGCTTTAGAAAACAAAGTTATCAAGTTCTCCTGGGCAGGACTTCAGCTGCCTGTCAGGCGGCCTGTAATGATGGAACATTGGCCTTCACCATTTGGAATAACAGAGGGTGTGGGAGGTAGGGAAGAAGAGCAGGGAATCCTCTGTACTGGCCTTCCCTCTTGGAGTGATAGTGAAGGATTTGCTCACCTGGGTTTCTCCCCTAAGGCTCAAGGAATGGGACTTCAAAGAGTTATTCTCAAAGCTCAGTTGTGCCTCCATTGGGGTAGGCTGCCAACTTCCCTCATTGGGAATCTGCCTTACTCCAAGTCTGCCTGCTGCCCTAGTGGTCAGAGAAGGGAGAGATGGGGAGAGATGGTGCAGTGGTGACCAGAGAAGAGGATAAAAAATTCCAGGGCTCTGAGGCAAGTGGATGATGGATCCTGCTAGTGACCCCAAGCCCGAGTGTGATGAAGCTGGAGACATGAATCTTGCAGGGAAACACCAGAATAGGACAGACTCTCCTATCCCCTGTAAAGGAGGAGATATGGAGGCTATCCAGTGAGAATCAGCTAGAAGACAGAGCTGAGTCTTACCAGGGGCTGTTGTTCTCCTGGGAGCTGCATGGAATTGGTCCTTGGTGGACAGCAGGCCCTCTGAAGTCCTCTCTTCCTCAGTGAGCCTCACATGTAAGCTAAGCAAGGGGACAGCAGCTGGTCAGGAGTGCTCTCTACAGCAGATATTTCTTGCCTCTCTCATTGTTCCAAAGCTACTTGGACCACGCAGGGAAGCGAGAAGCAGGACAGGTAAGGAAAGAAAAGAGCTGATTAAGGGGAGACCTTTGCTTTGGAGATGAGTCTGAGGTTCTCAGTTGTTTTTGTTTGTTTGTTTTTCTTTCTGTTTTATTTTAAGAAGAATCTCTGTTGCTTAGGCTACACTGCCATGGCCTCAGCCCAGCTCACAGCAACCTCAAACTCCTAGGCTCCAGTGATCTTCCTGCCTCACCCTACTGGGACTGAATCTGTACAACAAAGTCCGTACAACTTTCTTTTCCCCAAATGTTAGCCATTTGTAAATATGTACATTTGCTTTCATACATACAGTTAATTGTACAAATGACGATCTGTATCGATGGGGCAGGAAAATGCGTTCTTCCACACAGCTCGCATGTACAGACAATAAAACTGCTGAAAGGAGTATAGCAAAGGAAAATGTCTTTCCTTATACACAGGGGGCTAGATGCCTCTGTGGGACATCCACTGCTGAGACTACTGGTGCCTGCCACAACACCCAGCTAATTATTTTTTAAACTTGTAGTATAGACAAAGTCTTATTCTTGCTCAGGTTGGTCTCAAACTCCTGAGCTCAAGGGATCCTCCGGCATTGACCTGCCAAAATGCTAGGATTATAGGAGGGAGACACTGCATCCTACCAAGTTTGAGCTTTTTAAATGAGTTGCAGTCTGCAAAACTAAAAGTGATTTAAACAGTTAACAACTGGATTGATTTGTCTTTAAGGAAGACCAGTATGCAGTGGAAGAGTAAATAAAACCAAGATTGTAAGGATTTTAGGGAAAATAAAATTTCTTAGTATTTATTCTCTCAATCTTGCCATAATTTGCAAGTGTAGACTGTGACAGCTAGGAGTATTTTAAGGATTTTATCATTTTCTTTTTACATGACTATCCCACAGTGTATGCTCAGTAAATATCATCAAAGAGATTAATCATATTTTATGAAATAATTTTTTCCATATGTCATAATAAACATTGGAGCCCACTACCTAATTCTCAACCAAGTATGTTTTTCCCCTTGAAATTAATTCATTCCTAAATTTGGATACAAATACAGCTTAATTTTTATGTGTAAATTTAAATACCTTTTTGAAGATCTAAATTGTACTCACCTTTCAAAGGACAAAATTTTGAGACTTTGTGTTTCATTCATTTGCTCACTTACATGGTTTTGTCAGAAAAAAGGGACTTTTTTTTCATATGAATATCTTGAGTTTCATTCAAGTTTCTTTGTCTCTGGCAGAGAAGAACTGACATCTTCTTAAGAAATATTTTCGGTTGCTATCACTCTGTGAGGACTTGAATCATTTTATAAGTTTCCAGTTTGGAGAGGTCAACTTTAAACATTCTTGAATGCCCATCATCAGAAGAATGTCTGATCAAATTCAAGTTGTACAATATGAAAATGATTTTTAATTCTATAGGATAAAACAGTTTGTGTTTCCTTGCTTCAGTCTTGAAAAGTGAGTAAAATTATTAAGTAAGACAGATTTTTTTTTTGCAGTTTTTGGCTGGGACCAGGTTTGAACTCACCACCTCCAGTCTATGGGGCTGACACCCTACTCCTTAAGCCACAGGAGCCACCTGTAAGATGGCTCTTTATATTATCCTACTGGTGAAGGAGGCGGGATAAAAAGACAACAATGTAACTGAACTGAACTGAATCATCTCTCATGAAATATTTGCAAGCCAAACTCATAGAGCCCTGGAGATACTGATGACAAAAGATTAATGGACGCTTGGCAACCTGTTGCACTCCCCACTTTCATTTTAGCAACAAACATGTCTGTAGGCACTGCCATCCACTTCAATGGACACTGATAAGAATACAGCAAAGAAAAAAAAAAAGAAGAAATGGTGTGATATGTTGTGGTTATTACCTCCACCACTTTTCTCACTTCAAAAAGGAGTCTGTGATTTTGCAACTTTGAAATCATGGCATACTGTGTGGCCCCCTTAACACTCCATCTGTTGACAGTAACCCGTGCAGATGTCCGTGTGCCATTCTCCTTGCAATGGCGACTTGATTGTAATTACAATAAAGGTTAGGTGGTAGATAGTTGGCAATGCAAATGCTGCACGTACTTGTGAATATTATATATTAAATTCCACCTGTTAGGAGGCGTGCAAATAAAATTATACTGATGATTAATTTTTGAGAGAATGTTGACCATGTCGGCAAATAGATTTCATTGAAAATATTCCCAAGGCTATTCTAAGACCTATTTTATGTAAGATCATGGAGGTAATTTTTCCAATTGAAAATGAAAACTTTTTTTTTTTTTGTAAATGGAAAGAAGAAAAAGTTCATTTAAAAGAAGAAGAAAAAGTTCATTTAAAAATACATGTCTAAAACATATGAACTAAAATCAAATTTTATGCAGTTTGTTCCTTTGTTTTGAAGACATAGAACTCCAACCCTGACACTTTATTCTGCTCTACAGAAGCCCCCGAAGGGCTTCAGATGCTGCTCAGAAAAACAGCAAAACAATCCAGTCTAGAGAGACCAAGGCTTTCACCAACCCTGTGAAATCCCTTCTTATAAAACTTCAGGTCATTTATTCCTGTTTCTTCAGGCTTTGAATGGGTGGGATCAGGAATGGTCTCACCACTAGTTTCAAGTCTGAGATGAGGATCTGAGGGTGACTCAGCTCCAAGCATTCATCACTCAAATTCATTAGCAAGAAAAGAACACGTGACCCCATTTCAGGGTGGGCAAGGGACTTAAAGAGAAACTTCTCTAAAATCTGTGAAATGGTTCCCACTGAATGGCCATTAGAAGGAGCCCACTAGTAGGAAGAGTCCAGGACTTGGCTTTGAGTATCTGGCTACTAAATTCTGCAAATAACCATGTGCACCCATGGGTGACTGAGATGGTATTCCTTGGCTTTGGATTTTATATCTGTTAGCAGTAGTTTTCAAACTTCCTAAATGCTGTGACCCTTTAACACATTTCCTCATGTTGTAGTGACCCCCCACACATGAGGAACAGGGTCTCAGTTCCTAAGACGATCATAAATATGTGTCTCCCCTGCAAAAGGGGAAAGGGTTGTTCGACCCCCAAAGGGGTCATGACTCACAGGTTAAGAATCACTGTGTTAGGGTAAGGTTTAGCTACAGGATAGCTGAAATCATTCATTGAGAGTATATGAAGTGCCTAGCGAGAAATAACAATGAAGGAGTTCAAGGAATAAGGGAGAGTATGCTTAGTAAGCAGGTATAGTTACTGCAATGCCTAACTGCTGGGGTGAGCACTTAGATTGATAGCGTGCACATAACCTGTTCTGTGTGTGGTGGTGGTGGTGGGGGGAGGCAGAGAAGGGTGAAATCATGGAATAAATCCTCCAGGAGGCGGTGAGTGAGCTGCATCTAGCGGACAAGTAGGAATTACTGTGATGGAGCGTGAAGGAGAGTATTTCACGTGCAGAAGAATCACCCTTGCCTGCAGTGGCTTGATGGGTAAAGAGTGTGTAAAGCATCCAGTTGGGGGGTACAAAGAATGAGAGGACATCAAGCCAAGTGGGTAAGAAAGATACAAATCCTGAAAAGCTATTAGAGGCCTTTCTTAGCTTTACCCTAAAGGCATTAGGAAGTTGCTGGTAATCTAAGCCAGGAAATGACATCCTCAGATTTGTATTTTTAAAGATCTCTGTGGTTACAGGGTGGAGAACAAACTGAAAGAGGCAAAGCTGCAAAGTAGGGGGACTGATGAGGGTGAGAAATTATGAATATCTCAAGTATATTGTTGTAGTAGGGATGGGAAGAGGTGGATAAACCGTGTTGAAGGGGTAGAGTCAACAGGCATTGAGGATTGCATTTTTAATTTTCATACATTGAAATAGCATTTTTGCAGAGTAAGCTTTAGTTAATAAGATCACATTATTATAATTCTAATTATGAAATCTTGAGAACTTTTTAGTCCCTTTGTGAAAATTTTAGTATTTTTTATGATACAATGTTCTTGCATTGATGTTTTCATCTGGCTCTTAATTTTCTTAAGATATTTTGGGTGGCTCAGTGGTTAGGGCACTGGCCCCATCTACCGAGGGCAGCGGGTTCAAACCCGGCCCTGGCCAAACTGCAACAACCACAAAAAAATAGCTGGGCGTTGTGGCAGGCACCTGTAGTCCCAGCTACTCCGGAGGCTGAGGCAAGAGAATTGTGTAAGCCCCAGAGCTACAGGTTGCTGTGAGCTGTGATCCCACAGCACTCTACCGAGGGTGACAAAATAAGACTCTATCTCTAAAAAATAAAGATTTAATAACTCAATATGATTATTAAAAATGTAGTCATTTACAAAGATATATATTTTGAATATTCTTTAAACAATTTTACAAATCTAGAATTTTTTTAGTTCAGGTTAAGCTATTCATGTTTAATTGCCTTCTGCTATGTGCTAAGCATGTTCATTTTAATTAAAAAAAAATAAAACTTTTAAACATACTTTTTGAACAAATAGAGACAGACTTTTCTCATCTGGTAGGGCATAATATCAATAACTGAGAATTAGTAGGACCCAGTAATTCTCAGATCTTTATCTTATCTTCCTCTAGTGAAGTGCCTACTGAATCAATCTGTTCATTTCCTGGAAGATTAAAGTCATTGAAATGGCCTTTTCCAGGGAGTCTTTTTTGCTAGAAACACGCATGGTGATATAGCATCCTTTATCTTACACTGACATCTGGTGGCCAAATAGAACATTAAGAAACACACAAATGGGTTCCTGTATCCAGGCAGCCGGTGCCCAGGTTAGAAATGAGAAAGGTTCTGTAGGTTTGTTCTTAAGTTAAAATTGTCTATAAGTTGGAACAGGTATATTTACCTATTACCTATAACAACCTCCATTTGTAAGTGCAAGTCATATATCAGTGAGATGTTTGTAGCTCAGAGAATCACTGTAATAGCTTTAGTTTATGAATTGTACATGAGTTGGATGTTTGTAACTTGGGGACTGTCTATAACTGTAAACATACAGCACAATTTAAGAATATACTATGGGCCCAAACCTATGAGATTCAAAAACAAATAGCATGTCTTCAGCCTTCAGAAAATGTCTACTCTACCTTTGTCAACCTTTAGTACGTTAATAGTACATAACGAAAGTCCTGTTACTACTTTTGGGAGATGTTTCTAGCCCTGGAGTGGCAGTACTAACGGATGCAGATACCTGTGTAAGATGAGAAGTACAATCCAGGGTGGAGTGTGTAAGTTGGTTCTGCAGGTAACTGCGGGCCAGGTCAGCGGCATGTGAGGCTGCTGCTTCCTGAGCTGCACCTCTTCCCCTTCTAGGTTCCATCTCCCCAGGATCATCATTTATTGTCCAGACATCTGATTCTGCACTCTTGATACCTCATATTTAACATCCAAACAGATTTACCTTTCTCAGCCTTTATAAACCTAAATGTTTTTCTGGTAGACTCTTTTACTATCTGTCACTTTTTAAAATAATTGTTCTAAGTAAATATTCCAAGACCATTTGATTTCCTCTTGTGCATTTTAATTAGTAAATAAGGGGATACAAGAATTTTTATTGTATTCTTTATACATTTCATATTATTCTTGTAATTTCTTATTCCTTTTCCTCCCTATCAATATTTAACCAAAATTATAATTCCAATCATATGTTATACATTTTAACAGGGAAAATAAGTAAGAATCTATATTTTTTCCATGGTGATTAATTTTCCCTTTTGAGAACACTGCCAGATTCTTTAGGTTTGAGTTCATTCTTATTTCAAATAATTAGTAATTGATTGTGATAAATAAAGTTGTCAAAATCATTTTGTTTGTCAAAATCGTTTAAAATAAATGATAAAATTATAAAACTTTAACACTTGGGACCCAAATAATTTCTTTTTATCTACTAAACCATTTATTGGAGAAACATGATGTTTCTCTAAAATGTGTAATTCCTTAGTCTTATGTTAAATGCATTTAATTACTTGGTCTTATTTTTGTGACTTCTTAGGCTGGTAGCATTAATCTTTCCTCATCTCTCCAGGGTTATACCTTCTCCTCCTCATGTGGCATAGTACTGGGGAAGTGCTCGGTATTTATTGAAATGATCTGAGACACTCGTGACAGCTGCCCTTCCCCTGAAATGCACTTTGGGGATTTCTCATCAACCAAGTTCCTTCACATACTTCCGGAACTTCTTTATCAGAGGCATAATATGGTATGCTGTGTGACTATTGAGTGCTATTGTATTGTCTCACATATATAAAGAGATTTATTCTAAGGAATTGCCTCGTGATTATGGAGGCTGGCAAATCCCCACATCTGTAGGTGAGTGGGCATACTGGAGACCTAGGAAAGCCAGTGGTATAGACACATTCCAGAGACCAGCAAGCTCGAGATCAAAGAAGACCTTAATTGAGACCTTGATTTTATTTTCAGATTGAGTCCAAAAGCAAGAAAAAGCAGATGGCCCAGTTTGCAGGCCATCAGACAGGAAGATTCTCTTTTATTTGGTTGGGGGGAGGTTAGCCATTCTCCTCTTTTCAGAACTGATTGGAAGAGACCCACCACTTGAGGTCTCCCAAGGACCATCTGCTTTATTCATCTGCCCATTTAATTGTTAATCTCATCCCAATTACAACGTGAACTTCACCTTAGAAAGGCAAACAAATATAACCAATATATATAAAAAAAAATTAACCTAATCATGTGTACCCTCATATTAATCTGAAATAAAAATAAAAAATAGAAGAAAAATAATTAAAAAATTAAAACGATTAGATCCTACTGGCTTCCCAAGGCTTTGTGTCGTGTGCAGTTAACTCTGGAGAGTGCACTGCTCTTAAGAACTAAGCCAAAATCATGTCCCGTCTTCTTTATTATTATCCTTTAAAATCCATTCTGACAAATATTGGCTGGTTTTGATGATGGAGTTTAACAAATTCTGACAATTCTATCTACATAAAACTTGCCTTCCCCACTTATTCTGCGAGTCCTATTCTTTATTTACCCAAATGTTTTCTGATACCCTGTTTCCTCCCCCCCCCCATGATTGCATAAATTCATTGATCTGAAATTGTAGAGAAATAGTCAACCACATATACTCATATAATTGGCAGGCACCAAGGTAACAGAACATAACCGAGGCTAGTGTGGTCATCCTATCACGTTAAAGGACAAGGGGACGGCTTAAGGCAGGGTACACAGAATAAGCTTGTGTTTGAATCTTACCATATAATCTCTGTGCCTCCAATCTTCATCTATAAAAATGGTTTAATAATGCTGACTCTTCAGGACTGTGATACTTGTATGTAATGAACATTCACAGGTGCCTAATCTAAGGTAGGCACTCCTAAGTCCTATTTATCTTTTATTCTTACCCCTCCTAATCGTTGTGTCATCCAAACACCTTCCATCCAAATCCAGTGTTGATGCTATTGCCTAGAAAAGCCTCAGGGAACAGCTCTTGATGGAAAAATTGTTAAAGCCACTTGACAGCAGCTACAGATAAGATGATGCCATTTGCCCCTGACCATAGCTACACCCTAGTGCACAACAGCTCCCAAAGAAAATCTGCCCAAAGCATTAAGCAATTTTAAAAAGTTGGCAATTCTATGACACAGGAGAAATCTCAAGCAAAGATTAAATTGTCTTTTGGTACAAGAGTGATTCTTAACATGAGGACTCCCAAGTCCAATGTGAACACTAAGAACCTAAGTTTCTCTGTTGTGTCTATCTGGGAATTCTTGCTGCTTCAGCCACTTCTGATGTAGTGAAAGCTACTTCCAGTTTCCCATTAAATCAGATTTTTTCTGGTTTCATGCTTTTTGAAGATTTCCCAGAGTACACCTGGAAGGAAGAGGAATGACTGGCAGGAAGGTGTAGAGATACAAGGAAGACATGATGCCAGAGGTTGGTGTGCTCAGTAACTCCAGGAACTACTGTCTAAAGCGCTTCTTCATTTTTTTAACAACATGTCCTGCTCAAATGATAATATCTAGCCAGCATAGTTAATTAACAAGACATGACACTTATTTTCAAGAGTCTAACACAAGAGGTAAGGAAAAAGTAAGCAGTGTGAAAAGATAGTGCTAAGTCCTGCAGTTTATTAATGCTCAGCCTTTCTATCACCAATATTCTCAGGAAAACTTCCAGGATTAAGCTGCTCAGTTGTGACGTATTTTTCGTGTTTACATTAGGGATAGATCCCTATTCACAAGACAAGAACATAACACGTGTAAGTCAGACAAAATTTCTAATGTCTGTATGATTCAGAGAATCATAGATTATTCACACTAAAAGGTCTCTTGTTACTATCTAGTCTACACAACCCAATTTATAAATGCAGAAAGAGATTCCTGGAGAGATCACTTTGTTCACAGTCACACAAATAATTATTCTCAAAGCCCAGGTAAGAACACGAGTCTTAAAATTTTAGTCAGTGGCATTGTCAAAGACTGATGCGGCGGGGGGGGAATAGCCCTTCATAATCTTTTTCAGCTCCTTAAAGATGCTGCCAAATAAGAGAAAGAATCCATTCACCATGCAAATGCCAGTTCAGGGCTGGTCCTGTCTCCCTCCCAACCTGTCTCTCCCAGAACTGTCCTGGGAAGGCCTTTAGAGCTGGTCCTGCTTATTTCTCATGTTTCACAGTTGGCTTACTTTGTTAGAGCCTCTGAAAGAACATGATTTGTGGCTCCATCTATTTGAAAGCCTCTTAATTTTATCTTCTGGAACTGTAATCATGATCCTTAAGCTTACTGTGGATACTGAGGGCTACCGTGGTGAGCCTCTTGATACTCTTTTCTTCTCATTCCTTGGTTTTGGCAACTGTTTAAAAAAAAAAAAAATTAAATAAGCTTTCACAATTACATATTCTGCATAATATGTTGTCTTATTTCATTTAGGTTGCTATAACAAAATAGCTTAGACTGGGCAATTCAGAAATTACTAAGTATTGCTCACAGTTCTGGAGGCCAGGAAGCCTAGGTAGGGGCTGGCAGATTCAGGGTCTGGTGGAGGTTGAATCTCTGACTCAAAGATGGCGCCTTCTGGCAGGGTCCTCCCATGTTGGAAGGGCATCGGAGCCCCCTTCAAGCCTCTTTTATGAATGTACTACTCCTCTCCATTAGAATGGAGCCTTAGGGCTCAGTTACTGCCCAAAGGCTACATCTCTTAATACTATCACATTGTATATTAATAAGGTCCCAACATTTGAATTGGGGGGGGGGGGCAGAAATTCAGGTCACAGCATACTTGGGAATTCCTTATATCAAAATCAAAAGCTTTTTTTTTTTTTTTTTTTTTAAAATTTTTAAAACTTAATTAATTAAAGGAGATATGTATGCCTGTTACTTATGGGTCCCAATGAATGCACAGTTGGGAAAAATTTAAACCATAGGGATCCCTGAGATAATTTCCATGGCAAACAAAACTGACCAGATTTGCTTGGAAGTTGAAAATCTACCTGAAAACAAATACATGGCCCAGCCTTCTTGGGGGATGTGCCTGAGAACTATACCACTGTGCATAATTTGTTCACTAATTACTTTGAATGAATGAGCCAGAGATTTCCCAGTTCTATATTTTCAAATAGTACTTGTCTAAGAAACAGATAAAAATTTTCCATAAAACATTGTTGTTTTACAAAGGCCTGCCATAGATTTGAAGAAAGATACCTTTTGTAGGGATCTAAAAGTGTAAAAGATCTTTTAGGGAGAACAAGGTAACTAACATAGTTGATCTTCCACCAGCCTTCAGAATGGGCTGGTAGATGGATGGTGTTGTTATTTAAAGATTTTCTCAAGTCTGTGTATCAAAATCATTTCAAAACCTAAATCAGCAAAATAAGCCTAAGGTGAGACTAACCAAAAGAAGACTTAATAAACGTTCTAGCCCTAAGAAATTACTTATCTTGCATTAAGTAGATATGAAGAAATAAATTTGTAGTGAAAATATCAAAGAACCTTAAAAAAATATGTGTATTATATGTCTATGTGTGTATACAGACACACATATCTAAAATATATGTAATCTCAAAGTATTTATGGTTTTTCTTTGGGTTGTAGTGACTGTATTTTTCCCTGTATTTATCATTTTCCAAAGTTTCTCTCATTCAGTATTCCTTAATTTAAAAAAAAAAATAAAACATTATTTGGAAAAAGTCAAAACTGCTAACAAATTTGTTGCAAATATAAAAATAGTATAAAGAGCACATATATGTCCTTTACATAGATTCACCTGCAAATTCACAAGACAGTTATTGCTAATACTGTCTTGTGAATTTAATTTTAATATTTTACTCCATTACAGTGCTGTTTGTGTGCTTGCATGTTCTTCTCACATGTGCACACGCATACACATACTGCTTAATTATTTTTTAATGGGTAAAATCAACTTTATTTTACATACACACATTTACATACAGATACTCTCCCAATTTGTACCAGGATAAAAGAGATAATGCCCTGTCTTGAAAATGTCATGTGTTTTCTTGGTGTACACAGATATAATTGGAAAGAAATCAGAGAAAATAAATCAGAGAATCTTCTTGATTCTTTTCATTAAGATTTATAGATTTATGAAAGGTTGCCACCAGAGTGCCTTGGTTAAAAATTTGCCAGTTTTGCTTAGTTAAAAGAATCACTAATTGGGTGACACCTGTGGCTCAAAGGGGTGGAGCGTTGGCTGGTTCAAACCCAGCCCAGCCAAAAAAAAAAAAAAAAAAAA
>CAUYPK010007304.1:0-11822 GCA_963574355.1 Loris lydekkerianus | reverse complement strand
GTTAGATCACTAAAATAATCAAGAGCATAACATTATCTCAGACATTAATCAACAGTAATCATATCTAAAGAAGAGATAGTGTCTGGGAAAATGCCAGGAAGGCTATGTTGAATATTGGGATGAAAATGTGTCAAATGGTTTTTGAAGCTAGTATATGTTGCCCCATTATCATACAAATTTACACAGCTATTATTTAATTTAAAAAAAAAAAAAAAAAAAAAAGCAGAAAACATTTCAGAGAATGAACAGAAATGATTTTGTAGAGAAGTCAAAGTTGTTAGTAAAGAAGATAAAATGGAGAAAAGAAATAGCTTCTAAGATCTTCTGGTAAATTTTATTGAAGAAATATTTCAATTAAATATAGTATCTGATAAAATGAGTTAAATTAGAGATGAAAAAAGTTAACCTCTCCAGGTTCCAATTCACCTATTAGTATTGATGAATTTGATGAAAAAGTGTCTAGTATCAGATGAAAAAGTGTCGATTTTAGATTTCAAAAAATCTGACTAACAGTATAAACCAACTATTGAGTTTGTTCACAAACTAACAGAACTAGAAATCAGAATCACTTAATTATTTACAAACTAGATAATTTTAAAACAACATAACGTTAATGTAAAACTCAGTGGTCATTTGAAATGTCATCTTTACTGGTATTAATTATTCTAATATGCTTTCATATCTTTTCCACAATATTTTTCTGTTTCCTATGTTGAATTTATGATTTCCAATGAGTAGATAAGGTATCATCACTATTTATAATTACACACAAAATCCTCTCAGATTGATCCAAATTCCTAATTTCTTCAGCCTCAATTTCTGAGATTTCTGCATCAAAATGTGACTGCATACTGAATTCCTTTAACTAATCTTCAACAATTCTAAAGCCCTTCTCTAAAATATAAAGATTTATAGAAAAAGAAAACTTTTACACTGACAACTGCATCCAACATAAACAGAAATAATATCCTCTTAAACACACATCCAACAAACATTTATGTTATGGTTGAGGGTACTTTATCACTTTCCTGAAAGTCAGCAAAGAAATTAGCCAGATGAGAAGTTCCTCTATTATTTTACAGAGTGAACATCATATCTTTGCATTTATCTACCCATGTCCAATAATCAGAGAGTACTAAGAATGCCTTACTTTTGTTTGACTATTTGTAGTCTCATATATGGCATCATTTTTATCCTTATAAATTTAATATAATATTATAAGTTAATATTATATTAAATATTATAATATTATAAATTAATATAATATATAAAATTATGCTCACATAATTATACTTCCTCTCCCTCCATTAAAACCTATAAATTAAAAATGTTATTATATTTTTTACTTTAACATGTACATATTTTCTCTTTGGTAGAGTATGCATTTCCTACTGACCAGTATTTTGATCTTGGTACTTAAAGTTGAAAATGGTCGCTTTAAGCTTAGAGCAATTTTTTGTGTGTGCTGATATAAAGGTCTTCCTTCTTCCAGCCAGAGCTATTAATTGCTTTAAGGATTTTAAAATCATCTCCACCTGTGCAACCACACATCTAAAGAAGAGATAGCACTGGTGTTAGAAACTGATTTTTAACGATCAATTCCAAATTTTCTTCATTTGCATTTTCTAATTGACTTCCCATCTGCAAAGTATATACCAAGGATTCTGAACAGCTCATACTTCAACTTCAGTGCTATTTTATTTATTGTTAATTCATATGTTTGTGAGAGACAAGCAGAAATTCTCTATGTTGTTTAGTTTTTACGGATGTGACAATCTCTGCACTGACTATAACCTGGTCCTTTTATAACCTTGACCCTTCAACCAAGCTGTGGGCTTAAACTATATTCTAGATCTTATAAAAATCTCTATGCAATTAATATGTTGGTTGCTAACACCACACCAAGCTTTGGTAATTTGTTCAGAGAGATCACAAGCCTCAGCATATAGGAGATTTACTGCAACAGAAAAGGTAGAAAACAAAATAAATAAAAGGTACATAGAGCAAGATCTGAGAGAAGGCAGGTCTAAGCCATCATGAGTCCTCCCACAGAGGAATCACGGGGGACACATACAATCCTTTCAGCACTGAATTATGACAATATAAGTGATATGCTACCTACCAGGAAGCTCATTAGAGACTCAGTGTCCAAAGCTTTTATTGGTGGCTAATCACATAGACATTGTCTGTTCAGGTCCTACCTAGTTTCTAGAACGCCAGAAGGGAAACAAGTATTCAGCATAAACCACATTATTTGTACAGTCTGGAGTGGTGGAAACTCTCCTGAAGTCCAAGTTCCCAAATGCCAAGCAAGAGCCAATCTTGTAAATAGGCCTTTCTAAGGACAGCAGTCTGAGGCCTGCTATATTAACTCTTTTCTGTACACTGGTTGGTTAATTCCACCCCTTAAGTGCCGTCCTCTGCCTTTAGTATTTCTAGAAAGGTTGGTGGCCAGACCTGTATAGCATAGTATTTACAAGCAATGCTCTTGGTTCCAGTATCCTAGGTTCGAATACTAACCCTAACATTTATTTATGATGTAATTTATTTAACCACTCTAAACTTCACTTTCCTCATCTATAAAGTGGTGGTAATAATCATTTGTGAGAATCTATATAATGTACTTTGGAGAATGATGAGCCCTCAATTATTTCAGCCATAATTTTTTCATATATGCTAATGAGGTTCTCCAAAGTTCTGCAAGGTATAGTAAGCCTCAAGGTGGGCCATTACATCTTTGCCTTCTCCAGCAGGCACAAGAGATTCCACCACAGCAGGTCCTGTTGGCGCTCCTTCACACATGTCAGGAACTTCCATTTGTCTGCCAACTTGTGCCACCAGGACTTTGGGCTTCTCAGCAACAAAGCTGTACAGAGCTCTATGGCAAATTAAATAAACTGACCCTAAATTTCATATAGAAATGCACAAGACCAATCCACAGAGAACTCAAACATATCAGCAAGAAAAGAATAAATGAGCCCATCTCAGGTGGGCAAATTTGAAGAGAAATTTCTCTGAAGGAAATAGGCGCACATCCTACAGATATGAAAAAATGCTCATCATCCTTAATCATCAGAGAAATGCAAATCAAAACTACTTTGAGATACCATTTAACTCCAGTAAGATTAGCCCACATCACAAAAACCCCAAACCAGAGATGTTGGCTTGGATGTGGAGAAAAGGAACACTTCTACACTGCTGGTGGGAATTCAAACTAATACATTCCTTTTGGAAAGATGTTTAGAGAACACTTAGGGATCTAAAAATAGACCTGCCATTCGATCCTATGCTTCCTCTACTAGGTATATATCCAGAAGACTAAAGTATCCAAAAATCACTTTATAACAAAGATATGTGTACCAGAAGGTTTACTATAGCCCAATTCATAATCGCTAAGTCATGGAAGAAGCCCAAGAGCCCATCAACCCACAAATGGATCAATAAATTGTGGTATATGTACACCATGGAATATTATACAGCCTTAAAAAAGATGAAGATTTTTACCTCTTTCATGTTTACATGGATGGAGCTGGAACATATTCTTCTTAGCAAAGTATCTCAAGAATGGAAGAAAAAGTATCCAATGTACCAAGGTATAGCTTTCATATGACTTTTCTCATATGAAAGCTATAAGTTGGTGGGACCACACCTATGGTGCATCTTACAGGGGTACATGTGAAATTTACTAGGTGTAGAATATAAATGTCTTAACACAATAACTAAGAAAATACTGTGAAGGCTATGTTAACCAGTTAGATGAAAATATTTCAAATTGTATATAAAAACAGCACATTGTACCTCACGATTGCATTAGTGTACATAGCTATGATTTAATAATAATAATAAAAAGAAATTCACAAGACCTAGAATAGCTAAAATGATTTTAAAAAAAAACAACACTGGATGACTTATGCTACTGGATTTTAAAGCTTACTATAAAGCTATAGTAATCACGATGATGTGAGGACATCAAATGGAACAGAACAGAAAATCCAAAATAAACCTTCACATTAATGATCAATTGGTGTTCAAGAAAAGGGTGCCAAGGCAGTTCAATGGGAGAAAGCATAGTCTTTTCAACAAATGGTGCTGATAAAATTAGATAACTTTATGATATTGGAAGTGAAAATAGTTAACACCTTGCAAGACCAAACAAATGAAGATGACCAGAGTACTCTTAACCCCACTAGCACTGTTTTTCTTTTTGCATCTGCAATATAGGATGGTATTGTTTTCATGAGCTTCTAGCAAGTTTATTTTTGCTTTCTGTGCTATAACCATTCCTATTTGTAGTATATTTGAGTAAATGATTATATTTTAAAAATTAGATATTCATATGCAAAAAAAACCTAGACCTTGACCTCATACCACATCCAAAATTAACTCATAGTGAATCATAAACTTATATGCAAGAGCTAAACCTACAAAATTTAGTTTTATACTAACAAAAACACAGAATAAAATCTTTTTGACCTTGAGTTAAGTGAGGATATCTTAGAAAAGGCACCAAAGTATGTTCCATAAAAGAAAAGGCTGAATTTTAAAAGGTTTTACACTTTAAAAGATATAATTAAAACAATAGAAAAACAAACTGGAAGAAAATATTTATAAATAATATCTAATAAAGGATTTGTATACAAAATATATAAAGAATGCCCCAAAGCAATTTAAGACAAGCCAATGTAAAAAATGAGCAAAGGATTGGAATAGATATTTCTCCAAATAAGATATATGAATGAATGGCTAACAAACACATTAAAACATGTTCAATATTGTTAGTCACTAGGGAAATGAAAACTAAATCCAACATGATATTTCTGCATATATGGCTTGTAGAATGGCTATAATCAAACAGACCTTCCCTAAATGTTGACAAAGATGTAGAAAAACTGGAATCCTCAAACATTTCTGCTGGGAATCTGAAATGGTACAGTCATCTTGGAAAAAACTTGGGTAATCTCTTAAAAAGTTAAACATGTAGGGAGGCGCCTGTGGCTCAAAGGAGTAGGACACCGACCCCATATACCAGAGGTAGTGGGTTCAAACCCAGCCCCAGCCAAAAACTGCAAAAAAAAAAAAATTTAAACATGTACTTCACATATGACCCAGCAATTCTACTCCCTAATATCTACCCAAAGAAACAAAATGTGCACACAAAGACTTGTATATGAACGGCCATAATAGCTTTAGTCATAATGGCCCCAAACTGGAAACCCAAATGTCCATGAACTGGCAATGAATAAGCAAAACGCGGCATTTACACAATGGAACACTTTTTATTACCATTCAGCAATAAAAAGATCATATTTCTGGTACATTCTATGACATGGATGAACATCAAAGACATTAATACTAATTTAAAGAAACCAACTATCTCAAGAACAGAAGAAAATGTGTCCAATGTACTCAGCCCAACTATGAAACTAATTTATGACTTTCACATGAAAGCTATAACCCAGTTATAACCCAAGAATAAGGGGATGGGGACGAGGGAGAGGAGGGAGGGGGGAGGGGGGCAGAGTGAGGGTGATTGGTGGGATTACATCTGCGGGGCATCTTACAAGGGTATATGTGAAATTTCGTTAATATAGAATATAAATGTCTTAGCACAATAACTAAGAAAATGCCAGGAAGGCTATGTTAACCAGTGTGATGAAAATGTATCAAACAATCTATAAAACCAGTCTATGGTGCCCCATGATCGCATTAATGTACACAGATATGATTTAATTAGAAAAAATTAAAATTTCAACAAAAAAACACACACACACACATTAGCACATTGTGAGGGTAGACAGCACACCCCCTGGGTAAAGGGCTCAACTACAATTTGAACTTTACTTAGACATGAAAACATTTGTACCCTCATAACAAACAGGAAATTTAATAAAAATATAACTTTAAAAGAAAAAAAAAAAAAAAAGATTCACTATGTAATTTAAGATCCACTGTGGTCAGTTCAGCTATCTCTGCCCTGTATGTTCCTTTGTTTAAAGCATTTTTATTTCCTTGTCATCGTTGCCAGAATCATACCCATCTCTCCACAGACTGTTCCAGTCTCACCCTCTAACATCCTGATCCTCTGCGCCTGGGCTGTGGGCAACTGTCCATTTCCCGGTGGTAGGTGCTAGGCCACAATTTCCCAACGTGCTCCTTACTTATTATTTTCGTTATCCCAGCTAAATTATGCTTCTTGTGGGCAACAATCAACAACTATCATCTACATTATTATTAACAACAATCAGTTAATAGCGACAAATACTTGTTTATTACACCTTCCTTAACTATGTTTTTGCCATAAGGAATCACTTTGCACCAGTAATGCTACTTTTTAGAAAATAAGGAGCCTCCACCTGAAAATTAAAAAAAGAAAAAAAAAAAAGTATCTTATTGTTGGTTTTCTGGTGATAATTATCAGTGATATTGCTTTATTCTTGTTTAGTATTCGTAAAACACAAAGATATATTTGGTACACGCTCTGGTGATAATCAATTGGGTCAGATTGAGTCTGTGTTTCTTTTTATCTCCAGGAGACCCCAGGTGACTGCTTATGTGATTCCTGGTGTGATGGTCTGTTTCACACAAACAGGACGACAAAGTGAAAGAAAATACAGAAGTCAGAGACATCCGCCCTGCCTAGTGTGGGTTTAGGGGGTATTTTATCACAGACGAGGATAGCCACACTTTCAATTATTTTTCTACCCTTCATTTGAACAAATTATAAGTTGCTTGTAGAACTGACACATTAGCACTTAAAATCTTCAAGAACAATAACAGATTTTGAAACTTTCTTCAAAGTAAACAAAAAACATTTAAAAAATAAATCTCATTGTAGCATAGAATTGGATGATTCTAAATTACTTTCTGCTTGTAATTCAGTTATGTGGGGAATTCTTAGCAATTCCTTTCAGTGATTGATGTGCTGAGCTGTCGCCAGACATTTTATGACATCATGGCCAGTTGAAAGAGTTCATGATTCTAGAAGTAGGTAAATACTTAAAACATGTTTTATTTCAGGATAATATGAATATATTTCTGGTCTTTTTGATTTGAAATAATTTTCAATGGCAATGAAAACAAACTCAATCATGTTAAAACTGCCGTCTGATGAATTTTCTGTTTAATTTCTGTTAAAAATGAACCTGAAGATAATAGATTTTCATACAGAATGGAAGTTAAATTGAATAATGGCATTTCATTATTTCTAAGATATTAAATTTTTCTGTAGCACACATATTATCTTCAGAGCTTATTCTCTGAAAGATGATAATGTATATGAACAACTATTTCTAAGCATAAGAGTAATATTGATTAGTATTCTCAAAATTCAAAGGTTTTATTTATTTTTATAAGTTTCTGAAGATGACTGTGCAGCTCCTGGCTGACGGTCCTCTGATACCCGTCTGTGCTTTGTGTTATCCTGTACCCCACTTCTGGGTATTTACCACTAGTTACCCAAAATTTACCTTATAAATTTTAACAATTATACTAAATTTTTTTTTTTTTTTCTTATTTTAATGTAGAGGTCGTGAAAAGTGTGTTAGTCTTTAACTCTGTTATCTGGAAAGTATGGTAAAAAATTATCTTATGTAAAGGAGAAGATAGAAAGAAAAATTAGGAAGCTGAGGAGAAAAAAGAAAATGGAAAAATCTGGTGAGAACACAAGCCGGGAAGTAGAAAGGGCCAGGGGGTGGGGAGCATAGAAATGGTGTTAAAATTGAAAGTTTTTGGTAATGGAATGAGGTGCCTTTGCATAGTGCCTTTCTACACCTTCACGAGCTTTTGTCAAAATTATTTCAGAGTAGCTATGACCCTGGGCACAAAACAAGGAAGGAAACAAAAATCCCATTAGAGTACTGGGTTGATTCTTCAATAATATGCTTTAAAATGTTCTCTCAAACACATCCTATTCAAGCTCATACTCATCAACATGGTAAACAAATAAAGAAAACTGAAAAGGTCCTGATTAAATTCTTGCTGAAGTGCACACGTCTAGATTATTTTTGCAACAGAGGCTTTCCACCCTTACAAATGAAATTCATTACTTGGTCTGGTGTTACATGCTTCCAACACATACTCCTGCCTCAACTGTTTGATTTTGCTCCAATTACCTCTGTTAATCTGTTTTTCCTCAGATGGGCTGCTAACCTAAATACTTTTGATATGTTGCAAGTAGTTCCCTTTTATCTACCCAGACCCATGCTTGTAGAAAAAATATTTACCTGTTTTCTCTTCACGTATATATAAAGTTCCAATTTTAAAAGAAGGGGTCTGGGAAAGGCGTGGTTAGAAAAAGGGCCTGCGGAATTTGGAGAGCAAACCGCAAACATGTAGGTGTACACCCATCTCTCCAGAGCCTCCACTTCTGATCAAGGCACACCGTTTCCAAAGGCAAAAGACACCAAGCCTGACTGTGTACATATAAACTGTGATGCTTCTGGCAAAACTATCATTGCTTAAATCATATATGATGATCTTTCAACAGACTTAAAATGTCATCCTTACTTACTGATGTCAAGTAAGATTGTCATCTAAAGTCTATCATGGTTTCATCTTTACTGGTTTAAATTCTGACTTATTTGAAGCCAATTATGGAAGAGCAATATGTGCAATTTGATTTACCTGGACTGTCTGAGCAACTCATTTTGCTCAGCTTATCAATTACAGCATGAATACAATAGTTCATTTTGATAACAAGAAAATTTAAAGTTCACAGTCTTGAAGATCAAAATGAACCTTGACGTGAGTCTGAAAATCAGAACATCTGTTTGCAGCAGGGAACAGTCATGATTTATGGTTCCGACATCACTGTGTGACGTGTTGTTTCACTTTATGGTAATTTACAGCATTTAATGTACTATGTACATTGACTTAAACTGAGGTAACGCTCCCCTGAAATGCAATAAAAGGAACAGAAATGTAAAATATAAACATTTTGTTTCCTGTGTGAAAGTTTTGGTTTTACAATTGGGATTCATGTGGGAAGAATAGAATGATTCCAAACTAAACTGCTCTCTGGGCAGCTTTGAAGTTTTGCTGGTGTCAGCATCCCCGACACCCATGCCCTGTGGGACGCTGAGGATGTCCAGTGGCAGAGCTGAAGTGCTGTCACCCCTACCGATGATTTTTAATTTACAGTTTTAAAACTATGTCTGTCTTTCAAAGATCTAAAGCCTATCCAAAGCCCTACCCCCTTTATACTTGTTGATTTAATTTCTGCAGCCGACAGTACAAATTTAACATGCTTTTTTTTTAATTAAGTAAATAATTTTATATAACATTGCCTTTAATCCTAAAGGGATCAAAATAGTTGGAAAAAATTTCAGAATCCTTATAAATATCTAAATCAATAACACTGTAGTCAAAATATGTTAGTACCAGAATATTGTGCTATGCAGTCTCAGAGCTTGGTGAATACCCCTCAGATGAAGAATTCACCATCAAACACTTCACGTTCAACAGCTCCTAGCACTTCATCTTTTACACTCTTAGAGGAAACAAAAATAAGGCTGTTGATGGGGACGGGGTGAGATTAGGCAAGGAGAGCAGTAAGGGTTTAGAGGCAAGAGATCAAAGAGTCTTAGGGCGCTGGTGAAGAGCTGATGGTTAGTTGTAGGAGGAACTCTCAAGCTATTTACCTGGGTAAGAATCTGCAAGAATCTGCAACATGCTTCATGCCCACTGAATTCTGGGGGAGGAGATATTTTTAGACTTGGGTGTCCTCCTATCTTTAGGGGTACATGGTTTGGGTTTTCAGACCCTTGTCCTTTATCAGTAGAATTTGTTTAAATTCATTTTCAGCCCATATTTTAGAAACCAAGCGAGTCCGGTGATAACAAGGGGTGGTGTTCGCCTTGCTGCTGTGCTTGCATGGGAAACAGCAAGTACGGTAGTCAAAAATAACACATCCAGGTGTTACCCAGAATTTTCTCAACTTTCCAATCTTATAACACTCTCCTACCCCTTGTAGCTGATTCCCACATCACTGATGAAGAAAGTAGGCAAAAGAAGTTAAACTGAATGTTAAGGGTATAAAGACCACCAGCCTCAAAAAGCTTCAGGTTCAGAAGTCGTATTTGGCTGAATCCAGACCCTATACCGTCTGCTGCTAACCTGATCGTCTGGTTCCCACAGAACTCTTCTGTGACAGGGGCTTCTCCCGACTCACAGGGATTGAATTTGTCAATTCTAATTCATGAATTCTAATTAGTCTAATCTAATTCTTCCAATCTCAGGATTTAATTCATCATTCTACCTGTACCAAGTGCTAATGTCAATAATATTAAGAAAATGAATTAATAATGTTATTAGATCACTTAAACTTTCATCAACAAAGTTTTTTTTTTTTTCTTTTTCTCAGATAAGAAGGGGCATTTTGTCTGATGAAACAAAACACAGATTCACAGTCCACTTTTGACCCACAGCCCATTTTCTACCAGCAGGGAAATTTCACATGACATATGTCATCGGAGGTATGGCTCATTTTCTACCAAACCGTATTTCTCACTTCCTATGGTCACCCTTTAAATATTCCCTCCCCACACTTACTTGCATAATGTATTTTGAAGTAAATATAAAAATCATTTTGAAAACTGCTTAACATACATTTATATCTGTGAATAGTAATAATAACACACATGTTAAAAAACTCCTGTTTATATTTACTCTTTATGAGAATTAGAAAATTTATAACAAGGCCTTATTTTCTTTTATAGTTTTTTTCTGGAATATGGTAGATTATTCTATAATGTTAGCAGTATAATTGTTATTATTGGATTTTTATAATAATCTTCAGTCAACATTATATTCTTCATTTTTATAGGCATGTATGAAACATTGGCACTCAGTGCTTTTTCATCAGAGGCTCCCTTGCCGAATAAGTCATTAGACATAAAATAAATAAACATTTTAACTTGACAGCAAATTAGTGAACCTTTTCCTTTTTTATCTTTTTTTAATAATATAAGTGGGAGCTCCCAACACTGGTTCACTCAAATGTCTATTTACTTACTTTTCTTAAATGATTTCTAATCTTTTAAGAAAAAAAAAAAAAAAATCACAATTTTATTTTCATCTATTTCTTTTCAATATACTCTCATAATTAAGTCCATAATAATGAATTCATACCAATGAGCATCTTTTGCAAATTCAATTTTATTAGATAAAATTTAATTTTTCAGGTTTTTTGTTTGGTTTCTACTTTTATTCCCCTAGATAAAATGTCATTCTGAAATTATATTATCTGTTTTCACTGAAGTCATATAACATTGGCCTGTGTAGTCTACCATATTATTTTGTATATCTAAAAGCACTTCCTATTTTTAATTTTATCTTTTTATTTTTTTTTAGTTTATTTTTATTTATTTATTTATTTATTTATGTTTTTTTTTAATTAAATCATAGCTATGTACATTGGTATGACCATGGGGCATCATACACTAGTTTCACAGACCAGTTGACACATTTATATCACACTGGTTAACATAGCCTTCCTGGCAATTTCACAGTTATTGTGTTGAGACATTTACATTCTACATTTACAAAGACCATATGATTCTCTCAATCGATGCAGAAAAAGCGTTTGATAATATCCAGCATCCCTTCATGATCAGAACACTTAAGAAAATTGGTATAGAAGGGACATTTCTTAAACTGACAGAGGCCATCTACAGTAAACCAACAGCAAATATCATATTGAATGGAGTTAAATTGAAATCATTTCCTCTCAGATCAGGAACCAGACAAGGCTGCCCACTGTCCCCACTCCTTTTTAACATTGTAATGGAAGTTTTAGCCACCGCAATTAGGGAAGAAAAGGCAAT